>JAOEHI010043124.1:0-21496 GCA_025447815.1 Percopsis transmontana
TGTAAATGTAAACTTCTCGGTAGACCTTGACACACAAATTTCCTTTTGATATCGCCTCAGCTTGCTTGGAACCTCGACGGACGTGATACCAAAAAAGTACCAGGTTCTACTTTTACCCGATGGCATACCAAAAAAGGCGAGTGGAGGCAAGCCGGTACCATGCGGTGGAAAAGCACCATTAGACCCATGAAGCCCAACAAGTTTGTTTCTTCATAGCATGCAATACAAGGAGTTTACATTCACACATTGTATGTATGCATGTATGTATGTATGCATGTATGTATGTCCCTAAAAACCATTAAAAATCACTTACTCCCTTGCTGACAGGAGAACCTGGGTAGGTTTGGTAAGGGCCCAGCTCAGCAGCAAGCTCACAGCTGGACTCCAAGGCAGCATAGTAGATGGTCTCGAAGATCTGAGTGTTGAGCAACTGGGCCTCTGGGCTTTCGAAGGGGTAACGCATAAGGATGAAGGCGTCAGCCAAACCCTGGACACCAATTCCAATTGGCCTGTGTCGCTTGTTAGAGTTCTCAGCCTGAACAGCAGACGGAAAGAGACGTTTGTTAAAAAGCCCTTGGGTATCAGCTCAAGCAGAACTGTGCCATCATCTCGCTGGCGTGTGGAATGCGGGGCCTCACAACTAGTCAAAAGAACGTACCTCGGGAATTGGGTAGAAGTTGATGTCAATGATTTTGTTCAGGTTCTTGACAATAACCTTAGTGACATACTCCAGCTTTTTAAAGTCAAAGGTCCTTTCAGGGGTTACATACATGTTGAGAGCAATAGACGCCAGGTTACACACAGCAACCTAAGGTGAGAAAAGAGGGAAAATAGCAATAATTATGCAATATAGCTCACAAAATGACAAGTCTAATTTGTGAAGTCAAAGGGTTCCCCCAGTTGCCATTATGGTTTCTTTTAAATGGGCTACTGTATGGGGGAAAAATTATACATAGTTAATGGTGCTCATCTACTATAAAAGTTAGTGAGGAAAAATAAGTATTTGAAAAGATGAAAAGAACCTAGATTTAAAATTCCTGACAACATTTACATTGATCCCCACCTCATCTTTGCTGGTGTACTCAACGATCTCCGTGCACAGGTTGCTGCATTTGATGGTGCCTAGATTCTGCTGGTTGCTCTTCCTATTGCAGGCGTCCTTGTAAAGGATATAGGGTGTTCCCGTTTCCGTCTGGGACTCGATGATGGCGTACCACAGCTGCTGAGCCTTCACCACGCGTTTGGCCCTGCCCTCGTGCTCATACCTGCAAACACACAGGAGCCATGAGACACACTGTGGGGCCACAGTGTGTCTCACACCAGAGAGACAGAGCAACTGTCTTTTTTGTGTGTGTGTGTGTGTGTGTGTGTGTGTGTGTGTGTGTATCTTACCTAGTGTAGAGCTTTTCAAACTCCTCTCCCCAGCACTCATCCAGTCCAGGGCAGTCACTGGGGCACATCAGGGACCAATCCTGAGTGAAAGGAACTGATTGTCAGTTCTGATAGCTCTAGAAGATCTGTTTTCCCAAAGTCATTTGAACAAACTAGGTCCAGACTAGGGCTGGGTATTGGCAAGGACCTCACGATACGATACATATCACGACACAAGGTTCATGATACGATTATATCACGATGCATTGCGATATTCCAGATAGTTCACTGAAAATGTAAAAAGAGAGCTGAAATACAACACATCAGCTTTATATTTTTAAGGAGCTGCTGTAATTTTGTCAGCTGCGTCTGTCATGTTGCATCCAAATTTCACTCTACCAGAAATGGGGGCCGTCAATTCTAGGCAACTAGCCATACTGCGACATCTAGTAGTTGTAGTTCACACACCATTTAAAACGAGAATCTTTAAAAAACAAAAAACATTTTTTGAGCTGGAAATCGATGTAGTATATCGCAAAATAAAATTTTGCGATATATTGCTGTATCGATTTTTTAGCACAGCCCTAATCCAGACGGTGTAAACGCCAAACAGGTATTTGCATGAAATGTGCAGTACCACACCTCTCCAGCAGGGGAAAGGAACATGGGTGGACATGGGAGGAGCAAATACTTGGTTAGGGATTTTACTTTTTCTAAGTATAGCCCAACTATAAATCAGATAGACACCAGCACTGCTTCCCGTGTTTGAGAGCCTTTGCTGCTGCTATTCTTGCATTAGGGAGAAATCCGTTTTTGTGGGTTACCATTTTTGGTGCGGCCATCTCCACTAAAACCCACCTGGTTGCTCTCCACTCGTTTCATGAAAAGGTCAGGGATCCAAAGGGCATAGAAAAGATCTCTGGCCCTCTGCTCCTCTTTCCCTGTGTTCTTCTTTAGCTCCAAGAAGTCAAACACATCATAATGCCATGGCTCCAGGTACATAGCAAAGGCCCCTGGTCTCTGAACATGGTCGAGCAGAAAAGTAGGGATGAATACACATCAAGTGTACCCATATCTATAGTGTTACCATTGATTTGCATTCATGATAAACAAGCTAAGGTAAAACTAAAGACATACCTTGTTGCCACCCTGGTCAACGTAACGAGCTGTGTTGTTGTACACTCGAAGCATTGGAACCAGCCCATTGGAATTGCCATTAGTCTAACCAACAATAATAAAACAAAATGTACAATTATAATATGGAAATAACATTCAATTAGTGTTTGTTCCTGCTTTATATAGTTGCCTATATCTATTCAATAAGTAATAAAAGCATTAATCCGCATTCCAAGACTTTGTACTTTCGATTCTTGACATATGGCATCACTTACCCCAGCAATATAGCTGCCTGTTGCTCTTATACAGCTAACTGCCACACCAATGCCACCAGCTGATTTGGAGATAAGGGCACAATGTTTCAGGGTGTCGTAAATCCCCTCAATGCTGTCGTCCTTCATGGCCAACAAGAAACAGCTGCAAACAATAGGGGAAAGGCAATTAAATAATTTCAGGAATTCCATATTGTGCATATCTGTATGAACTTTGTCACCATTTAGATCCTGGTTTAGTCCCCACCTTGAAAGCTGTGGCCTGTTGGTGCCAGCATTAAATAGCGTTGGCGAGGCATGGGTGAACCACCTCTCCGACAGAAGATTGTATGTCTCAATGGCAGCGTTAATGTCTGATTTATGGATTCCAACAGCCACTCTCATGAGCATGTGCTGGGGTCTCTCGGCAGCTACAGAGACAACAGTTTGTTAGCATACAACCAAACAGCTGAAAATGTCCATAAAACAAGACTGAGAAGGGCAAATCATCCCTCACCTTTTCCATTAATCTTCAGCAAGTAGGACCGCTCAAGTGTCTGGAAGCAAGAAAACAAATCACATGCCTGGCCCAAACATACGCGATTTATTGTGGTGGAGTGTGATGATCGAATGTTGAAAGTTACCTTAAAGCCAAAGAAGTTGTAGGAAAAGTCTCTGTCAAAAATTATTGCAGAGTTGAGGCGCTGTGAAGATAAATAGAAAAAAAGAAAGAAATGTTGTACATAATTGGAATGATTTCAACATGAAGAAATATACATCCCAAAATGTGACTCACATCCTTGTTTTCCAGAACAAGGTCAAGTGTCTCCTTGGAGATCATAGGAGAGTGGCGGTTATTTAGCGGGTTGACATAGCTATACAGGTCTTCCATCACATCTAAAGCACCACCGAGGGGTAAGGGAATAACAAGATAAGTAAATGCATATGAATAACAATATGTATCATGGAAATACAGTTTATGCATTAAATAAAATCATTGCCTATTCTAAATACAATGTAGAGTTAAACAATGGAACCAGCATAGCATATTTACTATAGCCACATAAAAACAACAGAGCAGCAAAATGTTATTTCCTTAAAATTATACTTACCGCTAAACACTTTCTTTGTCTCTTTGTGCAGATTAGAGACAGCGATTCTTGCTGCCAGAATGGCATAGTCTGGATGCTTGGTTGTTAGGGTAGCAGCAATCTCTGCTGCTAATGTGTCCAATTCTACAGTTGTGACTCCACTGTACAGACCCTGGATCACTTTCATTGTAATGTGGGCCTGAAATAAACAGTGAGAAATGGAAAAAAAACTGTTTTTTCTATAAAGCAGAATATAAATGTACATCTGCTTGTATGATGTGACTTCATTATTTGTGAAGGTAGAGAGGATTTTTGTTGATCTTTCTTAAAATGGGTCTGGACTCACTGGATCCACAAAGTCAGAATTGAGTCCATAACACAGCTTCTGGATGCGGGAAGTGATTTTATCAAACATGACACGCTCCTGGCGTCCATCTGGAACGCAATGTGAATAGAATTAGTTTTCCGACGATGTTGTCATTTCGGTATTTCTTAAAAGTATGACAATAACCTTAAACAAAAAGATTAATTTATGAGTCAACGTGAAAACAGCGGTTTTCATGACAGGATATAAGTGCACATCAACTAATCGGTGTATTTCAGTACACCTGTGACAAGCTAACGTCAACCATATGACAGGCTTTGTTGTTGGCGCGAACTATGACAAAGGATAATGCTGATATCATGTCATTTGACAAAGACCTCTAGGGTTTATGTCAAGATTGTATTATTATTTTTTAAAATGTTTTTATAACAACTTTTTAACAACCTGGTAATAGAAAATTACTTGCGCGACCAGTTAACTAACGTTAGGTTACCAAATCAAGCTGATACTAAATGTTTCGTCTTTTATAAAATTGTATTATATAGTTTCACCACTGACGTTATCATATCCATATAAAATAACAGCTGACGTGTGTATGTGGGGGGTATTACAGTACTGTTTTAACAAATTACTTTAATTTTATTGAATTTAAATATACAATTAGACCGTGTAGAAAGCACCTTCACTACAGCTTTTATACTTTCATGACAGTCTTTACGTTTTTCCATCGAAGCACTAATTCACTAGTCAAATTTCTTATTTATACAAATATGCGTGTTGTAAAGAAAGACCTTACTTACCTCTCTTGATTACATGCATAATGGAAATATGTTATCTTCCAGCGAACGTGATATTTATCCTTATCCTTTCAGCTTAAATTTTTTTATAATTTCGCTACTGTGCCAGAGTAGACGTTATTTTAGTTGGACAACAGACAGGGGTCAAACACTACTAGTATGTAAAAGCAGAGCGCGAATAATCTCAAAACGCGCTGTCTTGTATTGAGTCCGCGAAGTAACCAATCAGCATAGAGCGGGCTAGACGTTTAGACCTATCACAGCCATGTGCGTGACGTGTTTCCTTTTCCGATTTATTTTCCCGACTAAAATCTGGCGGGATATCATACAAAATACCGGGTAATATTGTTTCATAAACAGACAAAAACTATACCTCACACTATTACACATTAAACCTATTTAATAACAGCTCTTTTATTGAGGTTCCACTTATAGTATGATACGTATGATACATAACATTATGTTGCATTGCATGTTGTAACACTGAATTTAAAATATTCCATCTTCATTCATGTATTCCTGTCAACAAATAAGCTACGCAAGAAAACTAAAGCAGTAAGAACGTACATCTCAATTGGTTTACAATAAGCTGGGTTTGGTGATACCCATAGACTGTATAAATAAAGGGTGCTAACTAAAACGTAATCGTGTCCATGTAACATGTCGACTGTGAGTAGGCTATAGGCTACTTTTCTGGGAGAGGCATTTTCTCAGAAGGAATATTTGTTTGATAAAGCTTTGCACATATTGCCATGTAGTGCTAATAATAAAAACAAATGGGGGGGGGGGGGGGAGCCTGTCTAAAAAAGCCTTTTTACATACTGCAAAATATTTCTATGATAGGATATATTTCTGTTTCCCTATTCTTTGTTTAGATTATCAATATATTGAAAGTAATTCCTACAGCATTTTTAGACCAGATAGTATCCTATATACAATTGAGCATGGATATTTAAATTTTATGCTGAACATTTAAAGCTCAGAATGTTGGGAAGATAGTCTCTAGTGGTCAGAGTGGACAACTCATATCCACAAGAGTCCACACTGTCAGACTATCAACATATCAGACATTGAACTGTAGGACACAGCTACCCTGCTTGTAGACACAGGAGGAGACCACAAGTGTGCTTTTAAAATGTTGCAGCCAAAAAGAATAGCCCTTGTAGTTTAAACCATGGTTAAACAGAAATAGTAGACCCCTGTATACTGCATCAGCGGGGGAAAAAACGCTAATTTCAAAAATAATGTATTCAAGAAACAACACTTCCTCCTTGTAATCCCTGATGAAGATCCCTGGGAGGATCAAAATGTTGTTTATTGAGTTTTTTGGAGCATGCGGGCCCACTTCTTCACTATAATTAACTTTTAGCCCAGTACCTGGTATATACTGGAGCTGGATGTACTTGTTTTGTCTGAAACATGGGTCACAACAACAAACAACATTACAAAAACGTTTGGTTTGAAACTAGTGCTGACAGGCTGACACTGCTCTCTATTCCTCCCCCTCAGAGGTATAGGCTCACAACATCTCCGTATACAAACCCTTATTTGAGAAAGAAAAAAAGAAACAAGCCAACAAAGAATGAGGGAGGACGTGAGGTAAGAGAAGAGAATAGAAGAAAAGCTTCCCGGAAGTGATCCTGATAATTTCACTTACGAAGCCGGTAACACGGAACATAAAAGACAGCACTCCTAAAGATGGCAGGGGTGTTTGAGGTGGAAGTGGATGGTGTAGAACACGATCATGGATTGGAACATCACGATGAACCAAACCAGGTTAGGGTGTGATGACCTGCACGTATTTACATGACAAAATAAGAGGTTAAACCACCCATGATGCTGCCAACACGGAGTTCTATGCGTTTTACAATCACACGGGTTTAGCCTGAGCTAGCAAACGTTAGCAGCTAGCGACCGTTTTCTAGCCACTGAGGTATACTGTATTCATGACGTGTAATGTAAATTGAATGCATTCATCAAAGGTAGTTTTATGCAGTCGTTCACGTCTACATAAAACCCATCAGTTTAATCGGACGAACATGTTAAAATTTCTTAACATGTCATTCAATCAGATATACCAGCTAGCTAAAGGGGCATCATCTGAGGCATCATTTGTCAAACAAAACTAATGAATGTTTCACTTTTTTGCGATAAACCATGTTGTTTATAATTGAATAGATAAAGCTCGGAACGACTGCATAAATATATTTTTCATTATAGCTGATGTGGCCGATTGTGAGTCAAAGGTCAAATTATGTCATTCAATCGGATCTGCTGTTGGCCAAACAATGTATCAATCAGACCTATAACTTAATCCGTTTAGCTTTATAAGTTAATACCCCCCCCCCCTTTTTTTTTTATTGTGAAAAACTGACTCAAGCATACTATTGCCTTTTGCACCAATTCCACAGTTGTTTGACCCCATGGTATTGGTATTTATGTTCTGCTTTATATCTGGAAGGTCACATTAAATGCATAATGGGTGAAAAGGCCCCAATGGAAGTTTTTCCTTTCTGCTTGCTTTGTAAAGTTATCTCAAATCTTACTTACTAATGGCTTGAAATGCTTTTGTGCAACTACAGGAAGTTGGCCAATCCTATAATTACAAGTTTATCCTGTATCTCATGTATTGTATCCTAAAGCGCCTTATAATTTTTTTAATGTGGTAGCTTAATATATTTTTTTGTTTCCAACTGCAGATTGACCTGTCTAATCTTTCGCCAGAAGACAAGTGGAGGTCAGTGTTTTTGAGCACCTTTACATAATTTCGTAATGTCAGAATACACACCATCAAGTATATTGACTAAAATTATACAGGTTTCTCCTTGTTCTAAGTTAAACCCAATTGAATTGACTGACACACATTTCTTATTATTCTTAATTTATCACTCGTTTCCTTTTATCAGTGTTGAATCACTATACCTTAGAACTTACAAGTGATCCCTTTCAGCGGAACAAATTCAGATGAAAAATAAGTACTGTTGTGCCACATTTTAATTGTAGCTACTGCACATGTAACCATGGGGGGGGCACACCACAGCTTCATCGGTCTTTCTGACCACCAAGCCACTCTGCATTCTTGTAAAAGTGACACAAGTAACAAGGTACAATATCTGAAAGTAATATTGAACTGACTATTCCCTATAATGAATTATGTGTGTCTTTTCCCATAGGGTGGAGCATGCAAGAATGCATGCCAAACACAAAGGCCATGAGGCCATGCATGCTGAGATGGTGCTGATCCTGATAGTCACACTTGTTGTCGCTCAGCTAGTCCTTGTCCAATGGAAACTGAGGCATCCCAAGTCATACAATGTAAGACTCAGTTTTTTACAGGAGAAGATTCTACTCAGGTGTGTGTCTATCTGCTAACATGTTGCCTCTGCTGTCTTACAGCTGGTCACCCTCTTCCAGATGTGGGTGGTGCCCCTCTACTTCACCACCAAGCTCCACTGGTGGAGGTTCTTAAGCACATGGTTTATCTTCTCAGTTGTCACAGCTTACGTCTCCTTCCGTGCTACCCGCAAGCCACTGGACTGTACCACACCAAGGTAGAACAATATACAGTGCTTGCTTAGTCCCATCTCCTAATTCACACCGTCCAATGCATTGGTTACACTCAGGTCCATTCTTTGGCCTCTTTCTCCAGGTTGGTCTATAAATGGTTTCTCCTGCTCTACAAGATCAGCTATGCTACAGGAATAGTTGGCTACACCGTTGTGATGTTCACGCTATTTGGTATAAACCTAATATTCAGGTAATTATTGTCACTCATTGCAAATACAAATAATATTTAAGCAAATGGGTGAACTACTGGTAGAATGCGTGTTGCCAGAACTAAATAGCCTGATTGTAGATTGTAAGAATGAACAGGAAAAAGACCTGCCATTTTTAGATCAACAATGCTATGAGGAATGGTGAGAATGGCAGTCATATTATGCCAGAATGCACCCCCTACTGGCCTGCAGGTGTTATACTACAACATAGTATTTAATGATATTGGATTTTGACCAAAACCTATTATTTGATCAAATGGACAAAATGGCACAAACATTTGACACCATTCATTGTATTTATTAAAGCAGGTTATACAGCACATGTGCCTGTGTGATAAAAGTACTTGAACCCATAAACTCAATAACTGGCAGATACAGTACTTCAGCTTTGATCAGATGAGTGTATAATCTACAAGACCTGCATTGAGTTCTAAGCATGAAGATATGCCTTCTTTCAACAGAATAAAGCCAGAGGATGCCATGGACTTCGGTGTTTCTCTGCTTTTCTATGGTCTGTACTATGGGGTCCTTGGAAGGGACTTTGCAGAAATGTGTGCAGATTTCATGGCTTCCACAGTTGGGGTGAGTTTATGGGTCTCACGATGTAGATGCAGTATTAGTGTTGGATAGTAACTCATCCAAATGACTGCTGTAAGCTGTCAAGTGTTGATTATGTCTCTATTTCTCTATCCCCCCCCCCCCCCCCAGTATTATAGTGCATCTGGCATGCCGACAAAGCAACTCTCTGACAATATCTGTGCTGTCTGCGGTCAGCCAATCCTAGTAGATGTCAGCGAGGAGGGGATTATTGAGAACACCTATAGATTGTCCTGCAACCATGTGTATCCTTTCTTTAAAAAATACTTTTGTAGTGATATTCTGTGTTGAATTATTGAAGATCTGCTCCGTGTGTAAGGGGGGGGCAGAATATCTCAGCCTTCCTGTAGGCATCCTCGAGCAAGAGTACCTACCTGCTCTTTAATACTAGTAATTGTACTCACCGCAAGTCACGTCTGGTAAATGATGGTACGGTAAATGAGGTACTGTACTGCGTGTTTTATATCAGCGTAGTACTCTGGGAATTTCCAAGTCATTTTTTTTTTTTTTTTTTATGAGTACAAAAGGGGAATAGCTTGGCCTTTTACGTGACCGTTGTTGTCATGGCTGTCTAACTGTGCTCTAGTCATAATACTTCCACATTTCCATTGCCAATTATCTTCCACTACCTTTTCGTTAGAGATTAAATTACGACTAGGTTTACAGACATTGTATTTTGTGATGAAAACCTCCCAATGGTCAGAGCTTCAATTTCAGGGGACAGATAATTATTTCCAGAAAATGTAATCTTAACTAAAAACAATGCGACACTCTAACCATGATCCAAGGTCATGGTTTGTTCCTCAAGCCTGTGCATGGACCAAACAATTTAACTTGGTAATCAAGTGATCTCTGCTTCACCTGATGGTGACTTTGTACTTGACATTAACTCTTGTTTTAAAATTGTTCCCAAAAATATTTATCTATACTATTGTCATATCTCCCATTTGCAAGCCTTAACCCTCTGCCCAGATTCCACGAGTTCTGCATAAGAGGGTGGTGCATTGTGGGAAAGAAGCAGACGTGCCCGTACTGCAAAGAGAAGGTGGACCTCAAAAGAATGTTTAGCAACCCGTATCCTTTAATTTTGTTCTAGCTGGATCCTTGCAGTGTGTTCTGGTGTCGTCATACTGTGAATATTTATTTGGTATAGCTTGTTTGGAGAATCGCTCCCGAATAACATTGCAACTGTGATTTCAATACAAACACAATATTTGTGATAACGTGTCTTACACGAGTTGTGGTGTTCATTTCTTTCATGTTATTTTTGTTAATGTTTTGAATACCAATCAAATAACTTAGCAACATGCCACTTGTGTTAGAACTGAGCATCCAAGAAACACTCTTACATTCTAGGTAATGGAAACATGTAATGCTAGTGTATACTATAGCTTAGCTAGTAACATTAGTAACTTTTAAATTCGTAACGGCTACAGGTAGAATGTGCAACATGTGTTGCTCTTACCTTGGTGCCTAGCGACCTCAACTTTTAAAGAAGAGTGTATGTGGCATTGTCAAAAATGTCATGCTCAAAATGGCAAATTTAAGAATGCGTTGAACCAATTAGAGCTCTAGGGTTAGGTCTAGTGTTTTGATATAGAAAGGACCAGCTCATCATTTTAAACTTATTGCAGGGTGAGTACAGTGCAGTCTATCAGGTACAATAGAGGAAACTTTAGGCTACATTTAATTTCTTGTTCCTTTTTCTTGCCTTGTAAATTTGTACCATTGGTGGTGAGGGTTTCCATTACAACAGCATACCATCACACTTCTCGCAGAAATTATATTAAATTTCCACACGTCTACTAGTAAGTCATGGGTCAAAGAGTCATTGATAACCCATGGCTGTGCTGAGTCATGATAGGTCAGCAATGTGTCACTCAAATGACTTTGCCTCCTTTACTGAATCATAAGATGGGAGAAGCCCCATGTCATGTACGGACAGCTGTTGGATTGGCTACGGTACCTTGTGGCCTGGCAGCCTGTTATCATAGGATTTGTGCAAGGAATTAACTATGTGCTGGGTCTGGAGTGACCCGTGTCCCGAGTGACAGTGGCAGAGACACGCATGTGCACCACATGGAGAAGATACTGCTCTGGCTCAAAAGACTGGGGGCCTAACTATGGACTAAATCACCCATATAAAATGTGTCTGTACATGTACCTTTTGTATATATTTATAGACACAGTTTCTGTATTTACAGTTTATTTAAATTTGACTAATTTGAGATAAAATTTTCATTTCATATCAAATCAGTTTTGATTGTCCCTGCTCACACCTTAATGCTAGTGATGGGCTAGTAACATGTCTCTCTGACTTAACAGAGGTGCTATTCCCAATGTCTTAACCGTCTCGTTTATGGATTTGGGTTTCATCATAATCTAGTAAAGGGTCATTTTGTGGTTAATTTGTTCTGATATTCAATCACTTGCTTGTACATCTCATAATGTGAGTTTAATTAATTGCTTCATGAGGGGAAAAATCTGAAATTTTTCAAGAGACGTTTATGTAATGTCATTAATACTGTTTTTTTTTTCTTCTCTCTCTTTTTCTGGTAGTGGTTTGCCTTGGAGTCAGTTTATTAATTTCTAACATCCAGGTTCCTGACTCCAGTTGATGCATTGAAATTTGTAGTGCCCCCCCCCCTTGACTTCTCATGGGCCAGGGTAATGGAATTTGAACAACCCGTATTGAATGATATAGATATCTAGATATATCTATCTATATCTAGATATTCATCTATATATCTCTCTCTGATTCAATATGGGTTCAAATGGTGTTCTTTTTAGCCTTAGTCCAAAGTGGCGGCCATGTTAGTGTTAAAGGTCCTCCAAGTCAACAGTATATGCCACATACTGCCAACTTTCTAAAGGGGCATATTGCCTCTTTGAAGAGCCATCCCTAGTTGGTCTGTGGTGTTTAATCTTGGACAGTGCTCAGTGTAAGACTGTATGGGAAAAAAAAAAGTTTGATCAGTTAATTTGTCTTCTGTTTTCATGGATGTTTTCATGGATTGTTAATAAATGTCACATGGTGTAGATATTTTATTCACCCGTCTCTTTAAGTTTGTCATCTTTTTAAAGCAAAGTGTCTGTCTGTGCTAGATAAATGTAATTTTATTTGATTGGAATGATCAGATAAGTAGTCAGCATTTAAGTCTCACCATCACCTAAAAATACCAAAATGTATTTGGGTTCAAGTGGCCACGGAAATCCCCAGTTGTGTTTGTGTGTGTGTGTATGCCAATGTAAGTGCAACTGTTTTGAGTGGGTGTAGGGAAGTGAATTGGGTAATTATGCATGCATATATATATATATATATATTATATGTTGTGTCAATGACACAGTAGATGTCTCTGTGAAAGCTGCGGTTGAAGGACGCAACATGAAGTTGACACATGTTCTCGCAGGTAACGATTGTCTCAATAATTTTTGACTTGTTGGGTTGGCATTTGTTAATAATATTTTAAATTCACAGTCTTGGGATCGCTTTGCTACCTGATTTCAGGTGCCTCTACAGGTGTGTATTTGTGAGGAGATTTAAGATTCAATTATTTTTATTTTAGAATTTATTTTAATTACAAAAACATTTGAATTAATATCTGAACGTTTTAAAAGAAAAATTAGTATATTGAACTAACCCCATTGTGTCATTTTAGAGGAATCGCCAGAAATCATTGGGCCAGACAATATCAAATGTAGAGCTTCTCTAGGTAACGCATACTATGTCCTGTACTCTAGCATTAAACATGCTCATCTCCCCAAACTTTGGAACAACAGTTCTACAGTGATACATGTCTGACTGTATTTTGCCTCTAATAGGAGAAAGGCTAGTTCTTGGCTGTAGGGCATATACAAACTGTCAAGACGATGTGACCCTTATCTACTGGCTGGTCAATGGCTCCTTTCCTGAAATGGCTATAAAAAATGGCAGAGTGTTTGAGACAAAGGCGTAAGTAGGGTATTTCTATCTTAACATGTACTGTATGTTAAGAGCTTGCAAAGATCCTGGCATTTTCAATTCTCTGATGTGCTTGTTTTAGATCAACAAATGCAAATGGCACCATACTGCAGAGAGATTTGGTGTTAAAGGTGGTCACAGCTAAGGACTTGAGATCAACCTACATCTGCGTGGTGACAAACCCTGTGGGAATCGTTCAGAAAAACTTAACATTAAAAGCAAAGAGAAGATCTTCCATTAGAAAATACAAATGCTAAATGTTGGTGCTGCTGGCCTATACCACTCTTATGTTGTAAATTCACTAATGGAACATAGAAGAGAAGATTTGAAATATGCCTTTAATAATGCACTAATCTAAATATTTAAAACGCAAGGAAATACCATTTTATTATTATTTATTTAATTTTCAAAATGTAAACAATTGATTTTTACCAGATGCCTACCATTACCAAATGCCTACTATTCATAATTGCTGAAGCTTTGCATATGTATTTCAATGAATGTTGTATTTGCACATTATATTGCTGCGAGAATAAATGCTGCCCTTACAACATTTTGCCATAAATTTAGGATACATTTTTTTTGCTGTTCATTATGAACTCAAATGATACATTTTCTTATTTATACATTTCTCAAAGTATACATTTTCAAGTGTATAATACAGTTTCTAAGCAAACAGTTGTTTGGAGCATTGTACTTGGATACTTGTATAAGAACTGCATCATTAGTGTTGCTTTAGTTTCATCAGCTCTGATCAATGCCCAGCTCTGCTAAGCAGCGTAGCAAGGTGGCATTCCTCTCAGGGTGCTGGTTTTCACGAATTCTTTTTCGGATGAGAGTGGCAGTGTCTTGAATGACAGAAGGCTGGGTCTTTGAGGAGGTGATGTATTGCCTGAGCAGCTCCTGGCTGCTCGTTAGTGCCATTCCCAACAGAAATCTCAGGAAAATGTCCAACATTCCATCCTGACGAAGCAGTGTCCTGTCTATAGCAATCGCAAACAGGTCCGACAAACTGTGTGCCTTAGCTTTAAATGAGAACCTATTTTTCGGTGTCGGCCCAAGTGCTGTTTTTCCTTGGTTGCTAAAAACGAGAAATACATACAGGGCCGCCATGTACTCCTGCACTGTGTAGTGGATAAAGCAGTAGATGTCCTCGTGGTGCACAAAATATTTTTCAGCAGTAAATATTGTGCACAGCCCACTGGCAACCACTGCCTCCTTAATGTCTACTCCACTTGCTTTCCAGCGGGACTCGGAAATGGTGATCTCTCCCTTTTCCAACATGACATACGCCATCTTTCCCAAATTCAAGAGGAAGGCTATCTCGTCTTTCAGGCTGCGGTCTGGAGCGCGACAACGGCGTCTATGCAGGAGTTCCACCAGGAACCGCGTGTAGATCGGGGTGAGGCTGTTGGGTAGCTTGGCCTGTGAGCCGTTTCCTCTGAAGGCCTCCTGAAATACTCCACTTAGCACCGAGCAGAACATAGGCAGGTGACACATGATGTGAAGGGTCTTGTTAGATTGGAGATGGGCCATGACTCGATCTGCTTGCACTGGGTCTTCAAACCTCTTCCTGAAGTACTGCTCCTTCTGTTCATCGGTGAAACCACGCACCTCTGCCACCTTATCCACTGACTCGGCAGTGATCTTGGTAAATGTAATTGGGCGATTAGTCACCCACACCAGAGCACGGTGGAGAAGGTTCCCCATGAGGAGATTGATCACAATCACATTCAGCTTGCCTGGTTCTGTGCTGTCGTGCCAGGTCTCAGTGGTGTAGAAGGGAAGTGCACGTTTGTACTCGTCCATGCCATCACAGATAATCATGAAATACCCTTCCTCAGGTGGCACGCTTAAATCCTTTAGCTTTTCCATTTCTGGATAAAACTTGTTTATTATGGCCCTTAAGCTGATAGTGCAGTCCGGTAAGGTGTTGAGTTCTCTGAAGGGCAGTGGAATCAGAAAATAGATATGCTTATGTGACGGCTGCTCTTCAACCCACTCCATGATAAACTTCTGCACTGCCGTAGTCTTCCCTGTCCCTGGCATCCCTGTAGTCACAGCAACCCTCACACGAGTGGTCTCAAGCACTTCTTTACTGAAGATGTAATTATGTGAAATCCGTTTCTCAGGTTGCTTGTTGGAGTCCAGCTTTTCTATATTCCTGATCTCGTGTTGAATATTCGGTCCATAATTTACCCTCGATGTCACATAGAGGTCAGTGAAGACACTGTCTAATGGCTTGTCCTGCATAGCTGAACCATCACATACATTGCCGTACTTATTTTTCAGAGTCTTTCTAAGGTCACAACGCACTTCGTCTGCAAAAAAAAGGATAACAAATTATTGTATTCGTTCATTTAAAGAGCACAGTGAAGATGTTAACCAATATAACTATACCTTTACATGGTTTAACTTAAATGGTGAATAATGAGTTCCATATCTTTAAGGGAAGAATCAGTTGCCCAGGGTGAAAGTACTATATAGTCACTCTACCTACGCATTAATCCAGTTGACTCTTAGTGAAATCTCCTTGTTTCGTGCATGAGCACAAATACAAAATTACTATTATCACAATTAAATAATATATTTCTAATTATTAACAATTTATTTATTTATTCTACTAAATGTTTGATTGCACTATTAGCGGTGGAAATTATTATTATTTTTCTATCCCTTTGGTTGCAAGGGCATAAATAACTTGACATAATTACTTGACATGGAGACAGTGGGCTTTTTTCCCGTTTTCTGGTGTGAAACCATTAAGGCAAGGGTAGACGTACTTTGAATGCACAGGACCTGGAGATAATCAGCAGCTACGGTTAGCTCCATTTCCTGAAGAAGGGCCCTGGTTAGCAGCAAGGACCCTTGGAGGTCATAACACTCCAGCAGTCTGTCCACCAAATCCACCAAGTCCACATCTTTGGGAGGTGCGCTGAACAGTTTGGGATACTGCTTCCACAGATTCACTTTGAAGTTCCTCAATTCTATTTGTGATATGTTCCTTAAGGTTTTACTGATAGCCTGATGGCACAAAAAAGAAAGTAATTTTAGTATTTGTTTTTTAAAGGTATCAGGGTATTTATACAATTTGTTTATGATGAATGAGAAAGAAATTGCAGAATGTGAAGAAATACAAACATGAAAAGTGAATTGAACAGTCAGATGAGGGGGATTTGGCCCTAAGAATGACTCTGGTCTTTCAGGAAGCTCCAGGACACGATCCTCTTTGCTTCTTACCCTGGTGATGAGAAATATCATGTGAAATACAGGAAACACACACAACTATGAGGTGACATATATATATATATATATTTCTTTTACTTGCGCGTCCTTTTTTCACAGTCGTCACTGTCCAGGGAGTAGCAGCTCGAGAAAGAATCTGTCTCCTCTAGGTGGACACTGTAAAAAAAATACAGTAACACAAATCCAGGTGATGATGTTGATTGTTTCTCTTATTACTGCATTTTCCATGCGATTAATTAGAGCATTCATTTGGTTTTCCTTTTATGTTCTGCCATATTTGTACCTTGTGCAGACTTCAGCTCCATCAGCCAACATTTCATCTTCTGGAACATTGCTGTTCATTGAAGTGTAGCTGAGTGCTGGAGACGAGGCCTTTACACCATCCCTGTGTAATGCATACATACAAGTGTGCAAATAAATATACACACTCACACAGTTTATACTGCCATTCAGGGGCATAGATGAAGCAGTGCCAATGTTAACTCTATGGGGGGGGTGGAGAAACAGCGTTGTCTGCTATCGTGGGCCCCTCTAAAATTATGTCTGTATTTACATTTACATTTACAGCATTTAGCAGATGCTTTTATCCAAAGCGACTTACAATTAGTACATGTTAAGCAGTTGAACTGGTTAACCACCAGTTTTTGCCAGCAAATAACATTCTCCCAGAATAAGTGCAGCATCATGTAACAAGGTTACTTCACTTATGCATTTCTAGAACATTACTCGAACGTTATCATTCGATCCTCAAAACAGTCAATAATTGCAATATTCAAAAGTTATCATTCACTCTTCAAACAGTCAATAATTGCAATATTCAAAAGTTATCATTCACTCTTCAAACAGTCAATAATTGCTAACTGCCTAAATTCCGGAAAAGTGCTTAATATTGTAAGCGCTGAACAAACAGAGTAGAAAGGAGGATTTTTTAAATAGATATAAAAGTAAGTGCTATGAGGTAGAAAGATCGGTGGCCATAATGTTCCATAATCAACACCTTTATTGAAAAAAGACCGGGATCTACATCATGTTTAACATTTAAACTTAAATGATGATGGGAACTTTATTTCAATGAAGGTGTTTGTTTGTGGATGTGCATGTGATAACTGGTTTTCTGCTAACCTAAAAAAGTGCAGACCCCCCAACCCATAATTTTAAGAAAGTGCAAAGCGCTTACCCCCACTGACTAGTATCCATTGGTGGCAGGTCAAGAGAAGGCCTCCTCTCAGGTATATAGAAAGCAACATCACCTTCACTACTCGTAATACTTGCTCTACCGGACGCTCCATCATCTAAGGGAATACTGTCCGAGTACCAAGACCTAGACTCCATGTCCATCTGTTCCATTGTTTCATATGCAGCATCGGCCAACAGCGCACGGCCCTATAATGTAAACGTTTACGAGGTCACAGGACATACATTTTTCTACAAATAAAATGTACCAACATTACATGTAATGCCATTGACAGAGCATGTAAGCCAGTCATTTTGACATATAGTTAAGTTACACTGCATCAGTTATTACGTTAATAAGTTTAGGCCTAATGTTATCTCCTCATTATAAACACATTGACACTGACTTCCTTGATCGACAACACTTATTGATTTACCAATATGTTTTGGGTCATAACTTCTCTGTTACAAATACATCCAGACCAAAACGATACACACACTTCCGGGTAGAAGTTAACGTGTTATAGCCTAATATTGCAATATCTTGGGAAGTGGGAAGGAGAATTTGGTTAAAGTGACCTTTTATGACTGAGTTGTTCAATGGTGACAATGTTTAAATAGAATGGTTGGTGTAAAGTGATAATAATAATAAAAGAAATGTCTAGAAAGAAAGAAAGAAATTCGACACGATTTTACTTACCAGATATTTCTTGTTCTCTTATTTTTAAGCCCGCTTTACTGTACACGTGTCGCCACCAGGTGGTCTGGAGTGCAAGTCAAACACAAGTGGAGCTTAGAAAACACTTTCCACAATTTTACTTGCGAAGCAGTCACCTAGTGCATAAATAAACATAAATAATGTATAATCAAGCATGTTCCTATGAATAAAACGGAATAAAAAGTTGAGAGCCTTAACTAGCCTTATATTGTAAGCTAATACATGGATAACATGTTGACTTTCACATAGAAATATGCACGATTAAAATGTTCACAATTTTCAATAACAGTAGGCCTACATTAGGGTAGAGTGAAAACCTTGCTTTTGTTGGAACAACAAAATAATCTACAGTTATTTACTCCTGGCTATTGGCTATAGGGTAACCTGCCATATTTTAATAATTTAACATGTGAAATTGCGTTTATTAAAACATACGTATTAAGTCCTGTACCCTATCTAAGAAAGTGATCTGTAATCTGTTACATTTAGAATACCCGAATAAACTGGAGTGAGTGTCAGCATCACCTCGCCTCTTTTCGTCGTTTCCACTAGACTGCCCTTTGGGTGATGGAGGCGTAAGCAGCGACAAAGAGAGAAAGGCGAGGGAAACGGTGTCAAGATCGTGGGAGCGAGGGAAGGAGGGAGGGAGAACGGGCGCTTGATCAGTCGAAAATAAACAAGCCGGAACGCTCGTAGGCTAGTGGAAGGCTAGATTGTCTGTTTGCCTCTTGGACCGATTGCATTGCGCGAGTCAAACCTTTCCACTTTACTGACGGCAGGAGTAGCATACAGTCGGTGCGTTCTCCTCTCCCCTGGATAGTGTGAGATGTGAAGAGGGGTCGCGCAGGCAGCATCACCCAGTCTGACGTGAATGACAAATAAAAGAGATCTTCCAGGGGAGCAAACAAGAGCAGAGGAATGTGCACAAACCCGTTGGGGCTCAAGTCGATCGGCGCGAAAATAATTTTCCGATTTTTTTGACTCGGGCTAACTCCTTGTTTGTAAACACACAAACCCAACATAACAGCATTTGGTGCGCGCTGGGGTTTGGGGTGTTGGAGATTTTCTTTTGTCAGTCTAGAACAGACAAACTTCTACAATGGCTCTGGTTATGGAACCCGTGAGCAAGTGGAGCCCGAGTCAAGTGGTTGACTGGATGAAAGGTAGGCTCTAGTAAAATGTAAGGTTTTCTTTAAAGTGTTATTACAATGAACAATGAGCACGAGGAGAAGAAGCGTCTCGGCAAACCTTGTGAAATAGAGGTTCACTAGTGATGCCTGAACAACACCTGCTGAGCCTTGCAGGCCAGATGGCCAAGTCGCTTCTGAATTACAAGATCAATATTACATCTGTAATATAGGCTATGTTCCACAGAAAACGTAGGCTACAAGAATTTCAAAGCAACGTTGAAATTCTCTGTTGAATTCTATAGGCGGCGGTCGTTCTTGTACTCGCAACAGCTAACGGTAATGTCTGAAAACACTTGGGAGATTGGGAAGGCATCGGAACAGTCTTGAATTTGCTTTAAAAAAACGTAGCCTACGTACAGGCTTGAGAGTGGGTATGCATAGCCACGGGCAGTGCAGTGGGTTTGGCATGCGTGATAGAGAAATATTTGAAACAATGTGCAATATGCCTAGAATGGAGTAGGAGTTTAAAACTTTAAAATACAGGGACACCTACAATAGCTATATTCTACAACTAAAGGTATTTTGATACACTAAATATTCATATGTATGTAATGTCATATGTGTGTATTATGAACCTAAATGTTATTGACCAACCATTTTTTTCTAATACAAACAGACCTCTAGATTTTTAGCTGCAGCTTCCATTTGTGTGTCGTTGTGATCTGAACATATTTGGGATCTACTTTTGTTCTGGACATAAACCCAATCCAGTACAATAAAATACGGTGAATTCATATGATCTGGTTACCAATCATTTTAATTTGATAATTGAGTAGCAACAAAGACGGTAAAACACTAGTGAGGGAAATGAACAGACGTTTTTGTAATGAATCATAAGTGTATATGTGAGGGGTTCTGTAAACTTAAACTTTGTTTTAGTGTTGTTGTTTAGTCTTTATGTTCTTTACTTATTTAAAACATCAGCTGTCACATGTAGACCTATAGGTGTCTTTGACACAAATGTTCAATATATGTTGGTTAAAATTGTGACCAAATAATTGGGTCTGAATTTACAGTACAATACAGTGTCTTTTCGAATAGATTGGAAACCGACAATGGAAACCTGTCATAATAATATACGTGAATATACGTGAACAAGGGGTTGGAGGCTATTGATAACACAATGATAAACCGATGTAGAAGATACAGAATGAGGAAGAGAGGATGAAAATGACAGGCCTCTCTATGAGACAGAGCTCCCCAGTGCCTCAGAGACAATCCTTGTGCCCAGAGTCTGCTAATGGTAATTCAAAGTGAGGGGCCGAGAGGCTCTGAGAGAGAGAGAGAGAGAGAGAGAGAGAGAGAGGAAATGGGGAGTTTTGGTAATCTTGCCTCACATTCACTCCTAGTTCCAGAGCACCGGCAGCATTTCTCATTTTTTTTCTTTAGCATTCACAGGTCCCATTATTAGCATACGGCCAGTGATGTCACCGGAGGCCAAGCGGGGGCACCCTGTGACCTTCCCACCAGGCCTTCTCCATCCCCTCCTGGTGTTTTCTGCAACCTTTGTCTGCAACTTCCCAGCTGTGACAAAGCCTCTTTTAAAAGAGTTCCTCATTGCTAAATGGGA
The DNA here is from genome assembly GCA_025447815.1 of Percopsis transmontana. Classification (NCBI taxonomy): domain Eukaryota; kingdom Metazoa; phylum Chordata; class Actinopteri; order Percopsiformes; family Percopsidae; genus Percopsis; species Percopsis transmontana. The sequence continues at coordinate 21,183 of JAOEHI010043124.1, forward strand.
AAGGACACTGTTGAATGAAAAATAGTGTTTAGTTCACCAAGTAAATTTCAGCTTAATAATAATAATAATAATAATAATAATAATAATAATAATAATAATAATACATGGTATTTAAAGTACCTTTCAAGAAACCCAAGGGCAGTACAGTACATTTAATTTAAAAGGAAATTGTAATAATAAAACATGCAAGAAAATCATAACTAAGATTGATATAGCCTACTGTATGTATGTATGTATATGTATATATATATATATATATATATATATATATATATATAGAGAGAGAGAGAGAGAGAGAGAGAGAGAGAGAGAGA
>JAOEHI010043145.1:0-21491 GCA_025447815.1 Percopsis transmontana
AGCAGGTAGGGGTTAGGCATCTTGCTCAAGGATGCTTACAGGTAGGCCAACTCTGGGGCTCGAACCCACGACCCTCCGACTGACATAGTTGGCTCAGCACTGCAAAGACGTGGGTGTAGAGCAGTTCTCCATGTGGGGGTCATAACATGCTTTTTGGGGGGATTTCAACATTTTAAAATTATTGTTATTAATAATCAACAAAGGGTTTTAGACGCATACAAATGTATGAAAAAGCACAGTTATGTGTCTTCAATTCTATTTACATTCTATTTCATGGCAGTTAATATTTTGTTATTATTTTGTGTTTGCATGTCTGACTACAAGCAGCAAAAATAAGCAGTTAATAAGCGTGCAACTGTCACATGTACGAGGAGGGTCTTTTTGGGGATCATGGGTGAAAGAGAACTATGTGGCCATATTCAAGGTCCGTCATCACAAGTCTGACATCTGCCATGCTGGCAAGGGCAATTGTAAAGCCCCATGCGCATATCTGGCCGACTATCGGGCAGACATTTTGTTTAAATGGACATGGAGTTGTGTGTGAGTACAGGCGAGGCGGAAGAGGATTAACTTCTCTCCTGCTGTCAGCTGAGGCATAGCAGTGGTTGCTGAATCTAACGCTAAGCTAATCTCCTTCTCCTGTTCTCCTTTGCTTTTTCCCGAGGAATGTAAACAGTCACAAACAAAGTGTGAAAAACATGTCATCTCCTGTATAATATTCCAATTTAATTTAGAACAAACTAAAAGAATGAAACCACTGACCCAGGTGATGATAAAGATCAGACCAGACAATTATTCTCATAATTCTCCTCCAACCCATTAGTTACTACTTATCTACAATGTTCTCACCAGTTTGGCTAAAACTAGTTCCTAAACAGTTTATTCATTTACTTTACGAACATTCCTTTATTGCCTTTATCAAATTAACTTGAAGCTTATTTGTATACGATTCAATGAGGACATGCCATTAAATTGTGCTGAGCTGGTTTTTGCAGTTGAAAGTACCGTATACTGAATCACTTGCCAGTACTGCAGAGCCAATGAGGACTCTTCCAATGAGGTCAGGTTACATCCTGTTGCCCACTGCTGTATGCTCTACATTTATTCAGATTGAGTTTTACAGGAGCCATGATGGCATGATACACACTGCATTGTGTATGAATATAATTAAAAATTTGCATCATTGTTAATATTTCCTCATCAGTAACTGTCTGAGTCTCTGAGTGATTCAGATGAGAAGTGCTGAGTGCGACAGTTTACCTCTCCGTGGTGATGGCTCAGCTGTGACCAGCTCATCAGTTTACACCACAATTTGGCTCCTTGGTTTGGCTTTAATTTGACATCATGTAAAGCTAAAGAGAAATACTCCTGGTATTTGAAGAATCATGATGACTCATCCCTTATTTGTTGATGTGCCTTCTAGATACGGTCACTGCAATTTTTAGTTACTGTTATTGTTACTCATTGTTACTAGCTATGAAAGTGTACAGTATATTGGCAGGGAAAAAGTGGAACAGATAATATGTAATGAGATGTGATATTAATCTATAGTTACTCATAAATCAAGTCTGTGTTCCAGTCTTACTGGAAGATGAGTTTATGACTTTTGGAAAGGACGTTTTATGAGAGACAATAGACATTAAGGCAGAAAGCCACTGTTGACAGATTGTAATGTCTACTTTTTCAGATGACCCAGAGAGTTTCCGTCAAGTGGATGGCACCCCACTGACTGCAGAAGACATAGTCCAGAAGATCGCCACCAAAATCTATGAGGAGGACGACAGAGGGGTATTTGACAGGATCGTCTCCAAACTGCTCAAGCTAGGACTGGTAGGTTGAGCCTCCTGTCCCCCGATGAGGAATTGTCATGTTACTTGGTTACATGTTATTTGGTTCTTTTAAGGATCACCATCATTTTCTATAATATTCTTAATTATAGATATTGCGTATCTCTTGTTATTTATCAACATAACCTACAAAAATAGAATGCACCCTACAATGTGTATCTCCTACCAACAAGCATTGCCAATTGTGTAACTTGACCGTGCATGCACAAGTAGGGTCACAATCTATGAACTCAGTCATTTTTAGGAGGGTGTGGCTGAAACCATTTCCTGCTCTGCTTTGCATTTTCATATGTCTACATCTTTTTCCCTCTTCTCTCACTTTCTCTATGTAGATCACAGACAGCCAGGCGGACACCCTGGAGTACCAGGTGGCTGAGGCTCTGCAGGATCTCATCACCAAGAACGCTAAAAACAACGAGATTGAGGACATGGAGGGAGACTATACAGCCACCAGGGGACAGCAGGGCGTCCAGAGCCCAGACACCAACACGGTGAGACACGCTGCTTCTGAGGGTGATGAGGAAGGCGATGATAATAAGGTGGATGAGGGTGATGAGGAAGGTGGATGAGGGTGATGAGGAAGGCGATCATAAGAAGGTGGATAAGGATGATGAGGAAGGCGATGATAAGAAGGTGGATGAGGGTGATGAGGAAGGCGATGATAAGAAGGTGGATAAGGATAAGGATGATGAGGAAGGCGATGATAAGAAGTTGGATAAGGATGATGATGAAGGCGATGATAAGAAGATGGATAAGGATGATGAGGAAAGCGATCATAAGAAGGTGGATGAGGATGATGAGGAAGGGGATGATAAGAAGGTGGATGAGGGTGATGAGGAAGGCGATCATAAGAAGGTGGATAAGGATGATGAGGAAGGCGATGATAAGAAGGTGGATGAGGATGATGAGGAAGGCGATGATAAGAAGGTGGATAAGGATGATGAGGAAGGCAATCATAAGAAGGTGGATGAGGGTGATGAGGAAGGCAATCATAAGTAGGTGGATAAGGATGATGAGGAAGGCGATGATAAGGGGGATGAGGGTGATAAGGAAGGTGATAATAAGAAGGTGGATGAGGGTGATGAGGAAGGCGATGATAAGAAGGTGGATGAGGGTGATGATGAAGGCGATGATAAGAAGGTGGATGAGGGTGATGATGAAGGCGATCATAATAAGGTGGATGGGGGTGATGAGGAAGGCGATGATAAGAAGGTGGATGAGGGTGATGATGAAGACGATGATAAGAAGGTGGATGAGGATGAGGCAGAGGATGTAGTGAGATGAAAGCCACACCAATGAGGATATAAGGATTATAATCCCAATGATAATAATGCTAATAGATCAAATAAAAAATAAATGATATAATAATGATAATTTTATTATATTATTATAAAAATAACAATACCAATAATGAAGTGTACTACGAATGCGATGAAAAAAGGATCATAATAATGCGGCTTGCAATGTTAGGGTATAATAATAATATCAGGGTATAAGCATGAATATAATATAGATAATGAGGATGATAATATGAATGCGAATATAATGAGGATATAGTGAGTGTCAAGATGATGGTGAGGAAGATTATGGAAGATTCCGCCCCTAATGTTTCCAGGATGCGACGGAGACGCTCCAGCGCAGGTACGACGAGGATGAGGAGGACGAAGACGACGTGGAGGAGGCGGTGGACGAGGTGGAGCGGGGCGACACAGTGGACGACACCTGGGACAGAGAGGCTGAGCAGGGCAACGAGGTGAGACCTGAAGACGGACTCCAAGACCTGCAGTACTTTCCAAACTTCTACCGCCTGCTGCGCAGCCTCGACTCAGGTAATGAACACACACACACACACACAGCATGGTCACTGTGACACATCCAATTGGATGTGGATGAAAGAGGTTGTTGCCATGGCGATTGATTTTGGTGGTGATGGATGACTCACGGCTTTGTTCCATTTGTTTGTTCTCTCCCTGCCTTCTCTTGCTACCTCCCATCACACACATACACACACACACCACTAACCATGCCAATCACATTATTTCCCTGAACGTAAAATTGTTACTTGGTTACAGAACGGTTACTAACGGACCGATGGTGAGCCTGTGTATTGATTGATTTGGAGGATTGTTTTTTTGGCAGATCAAGACGCCCAGGAGAGAGAGACACTAATCACCATTATGAAGACGCTGATTGACTTTGTGAAGATGATGGTGAAATATGGCACCATCACGCCAGAGGAGGGGGTCTCTTACCTGGGTAAGGCTGTAGAGCATATTGTTCTGTTAGGACAGACTTTTTCTTAGCCCTAATTTGGCTATCTGGCTGGGAGTGAGAGGATAGGTCAGACGGTCAGAAATTATGGGGCTTGTTTTGTACAATGAGAGGAATGACTAAATGATGATATTAGACAGATTTCAAAATTATTCCTTTTAAGAAAACAGAAATGTTTTGCAATGGTGCCCTGTAATGTCTTTAAAGTCAATTCAAATCTAGTTTACAGTTACAGTTACAGTTTATTTCTATTTCTATTTCTATACCCCCTTAATCACATTACAAGCCTACATTCCACATGGAAACATACATCCCCTATTCCTACAAGTACCTTGTAGGCTGTAGGTTTTAAATGGTTTGCAAGTGGGTTTTACTCGTGGGTAGATTAATTATATTTTTTCACTCAACCATTCCAGCTGTCCTCTCTATGTGAGTGATTGTGTATTAGTTGTTTGTCTTTCTGCTTAATGTATTCCTTTCCGTGCGGATGCATGCGGCCAAACCAATGTTTCTTATCAGCCAGTGCACTGGAGTGTGAAGCCTGTTCAGGCAGATTAATGTCAGGGCACACAATCGCCAGGTTTTTATGCCTGGTAACCAGTCAGCAGCCAGTGGAAAGGTCAGCCTGGGTCAGGTGACAGCTGTCATCATCCTGCATCCTGTTGTGTTCCAGGAACCCAGGAACCTAAAATTAACTGACAAGAAAACCTCAGCTGTGTACTGGCCCCGTGGTATGAATCAAACATGCTAGACTCTCCAAAAGATAACTAAACAAATGTGTGTGAATGTGTGTCTATTGTGTTACAGTATATACCTTAACAGTGGATATTTTGTGGGGTGTGTTATGTTTTTTTCAATATTTATCTTCACTTCTACATTCAAACATGAGGTGAAAAAGGACATTGATATGAAGTGTACAGTTAATAGATGGGTCTGCGTAGGCTCCATTAGGACTAATCAATATAAATCTAAAGACCCACAGCAGCTATTGCCTCTCCCAGTTGTGCTTCCATGTAAACAAATGCCACATCCATATGAATTATAACAACCGCTTAGCAAACACTGCTGACCTTATGCAAGAGGGAAGGTTTCCAAGGAAACCATTTGACTTTGTGTATGGGTTGCACGATGCAGATGATTGGATGGAATCACAGTGTCGCCTAGCAGCATGTTATTGTGTCGTCGTCCCCCACATCTCCCCCGCTGGCCCGGGGACTCCACTGACTAATGTTTACACAAATGTCCCGCACGCACACAGCTATCAATCAAAGGTAATCTGCCTCCGAGAGAAGGGTGAGTGTGGGGGAAGAAGCTAGATTGTGTTGGGAGAGTGCGTGGGCAGTAAGAACTGCATGCTACAGGTGGGAGTCCACACACAGGTGGGCGGTGTTGCTTAGGAAGAGAACAGAGAGCCAGATGGTCAGATAACAGGAGAGGCGAAGTCGATGGAGAGAAACAATGAGTAGACAGAATGGATGCCACACATTTCACAACGTGCACAAACGGAGAGCCAAGTTTGATGGGAATGAAAAGATTCAAACTCCATGGATCTCCATGGCAACCGGTTTGACACCACCGGTCTATCACTGTCATTATAAACTCCCACTCCTATTCATTGATTGAATGGAAGCCTCTGCTAGTAAAAATCACCGTCTGTCATTGAGACAGATTGCGACTTTGAAGTGATCTTGTTGTTCATCTGGTATCAGCTGTGTGAAGCACTGGCCACACAATGCATACTGAATCTAATCTGAATCTACATGTTTGGCCTCCTACAGAGAACCTCGATGCCATGATAGCCCTGCAGACCAAAAACAAACTGGGCAAGTCTCTTCTGCCTGACTTCACTGGACCCACTGGTAAATGGCCCCATATTAAGTTATACAATTGAATCGAATTATATAATTTCCAAATCCTAAAAGAACTTATTTCAATTTAGGTTAGGTTCAATTTCAAGTCAGGAATTCAATTTTAAGTTAGGAATTCAAGAATAAGATTTGTAGCGCCACTGATCTAAGAAATTAACATTGTAAATATCAGTGTGAAGCCATCTCTTCACCTTACCTAAGTAGGCAATTACGTAGGAATAAAGCAATCATACAAACATTTTTGGGGGTATTCACAAATGTAGTGTTGTATAAACCATGTGTTTTTCAGTGAACTATCCCATAGTTGGTATTTTGTCCCCTTTCCTCACGTGTTAGGGAAGAACCCTGATGAGGACGACAACACAAAGGCCGAGGCAGCCAAAATGCAGAAGGAGCAGGAAAACCTGAAGGACTCCACCAAGGAGGAGCAGCCGGCAACAGAGACCAGTCAGTTCCCTGCTAATCCTCATTTGTAGGGCTAATTGCCTCACCTATATCACCTGGCAAAAAAGTTACGATTAGCTGGTCTTAAATGTGATCATTTGGTGAAAAGTGTTTTGAAGAACTCCTGTTAGCATGTTCCCCATCGACAGAATCATTCACTGTTTTGCATCATGCTGTCCTTGTTTTTTAGGCCTAGGTTAAAAAGACTACAGACAAGAAAGTTGCATTAAATTATCATTATGAGCTGTGAATACTTGACAACTCACAGTTTTTCACTAATCACTAATCACTAATGTTATGTGGAAAAAAATGGCATTTTGTTTCCACTTGGCAGTGGTGACAGGAAGTACTGTAGACAGGCCGGTGTAGCCTAGACCAATCACATTAAGCCTGTGGTTGTGTCTTTATCAGGCCAGTCCAATAACGCTAAGAGGAGATCCACTGACAGCTGCTATAGTTCCTTGTCTATGCATTGTAGTATTCCCAATCATCAGCCATACACAAACACACACACATAGACACTCACGCAGGATTATTATTTAAACATACATTTCCACAGGATATGGCCATCACAAACTGTGTTATCTGTATGTTAGCAAGATACACTGAGCCCGTATAATGTTTTTTTCTTAAAATAACATGCAGTAATTATTATCATTTAAACAGTAGAGAACCTTATCTAATCTATCTTCAATTTCAAACACTAGCGCCTATAGTAAAATATACAGGGGGAAGTGACTGCAGGATTCCTGCAAAAGCAGGGTTTTCCAGATAGCCAGGGCTAATTCAAGATGTTTGATTAGGCTGTAAATCAATAGTGTAAAATGAAGCAATAACGCGGACTAAATGAGTATTTCTGCATAAAGATGGCATGTGGTGGAAAGAAAATTTGTGAAGCTTCTAGGAAATATTAAATTCTGTTCCATTTAATTAAAGTCCCCAGTGACTGGCCTGAGCTCCCTCTGTCATATATGTATTTATTCACCAGACCGGCCCGGAAAATCGGAGACTTATTTGGAAGCCATCAGGAAGAATATCGAGTGGCTGAAGAAACACAACAAAGAAGGCAAAGAAGGTAAGACAACTTTCCCCATAGAAAATATAGGAAAACTATCTGCTGAATGCCTATTGAGCCGTATGGTATAACATTGTGCCTATCGCACACATAAGCAAGCAACAGTACATCATCTGGGCATTTAGGACTTCCACTGTAACCAATTACACGCAGAACTCTCCAAACAAGTTTACTTTTGTTGTATTTAAGCTATTAAAGTGCTTGAATAGGCAAATGCAATTATATGTGAGCAGCGCTGGCTAACTATCTGGGCCACAGATAGGTCGCCCGGCAGGAGGACGATCAAATGAATGCCCCTTTTGTTTCTTTGGATTTGCAATTATAATATGTGTGGGATGGTACGAGGAATAGACGCTCTCCCCCCAGACCTAATGAATATGGATGAGTCTGGGTAGACCTGTCCTAATTACTTTGATATGGCTTCCTTGCTCACAAACAAAGGGCTATTCACGTCTTCCCACCTACTTGCATTGGACTCGTGTGTGTGTGTGTGTGTGTGTGTGTGTGTGTGTGTGTGTGTGTGTGTGTGTGTGTGTGTGTGTGTGTGAGAGAGAGAGAGTGAGAGAGTGAGAGAGGAGATACAGCAACAAAACAATATTAGTCATGACTATTGTTCTTGAGTGCCAAGAACCCACAATGCCAATAAAAAGTAAATGCTCTAATCTGTAACCATTATTCTTCCCTCATGTATGATTGTGTGTGTGTGTGTGTGTGTGTTTTTTTGCAAACTTGCGCAAACTACACTCAAGTCAGCGTATGACCTAGAAAATTAAGCTGTAACCTGGTTGCTTCACACACACATTCAACTATACAGTATGCAGTACACACACACACACACACACACACACTGATTAGTAAGCCTATGAGTGGAAGCCTGCTGTTTTGCTCTCCCCAGTTTAACGTCAGTGGCCACTGGTGGTTAATGAAGTGGAAGAGTATGAAATGTTAATGAGTTTAGACGGCACATTGTCTTATGGTGACGGCCACAGCGGAGCAGCTCAGGGAAAAACAAATACAAACGCAAAAAAAACTGTGTGTAACTAAATGAGATAGATTCTTGATGTTTATTGGACATACACACAAGCAAATCGATAGGTAATTCTCCCAGTGCGGATCGAGTAAGTGAACTCACTGGGGGGGGGGGGAGTTTGTAATTTATTACTAGAGAAGGCCAGGGGAGGCCTAGCAGGGAACTCTGCTGTCCCAAAAACTTTAGGTTATGCCAGCAGGGGGCTAAAGAGAGTGGGTGGTGAGTATTTTTCTCAGTGCCTCTCCATCCTGTTTGTATATAGGCCACACAGCATTAGCATTCTAGTGTGAGAAGCAGCTGTCTAGGGAGAGAGGCCCTCTCTCCCGGACTGTCACTGTTCTGGCTAGAGGAGAAGGATGATGGAGTCCAAATGGAAAATCAGATGGAACAGTCCTATTTTGAAAGCCCCTGAATATGCCCCCAATTTTAGTTGGGGGAATATTCTCTCTGAGTTTATGTTACGGTCAGGGGCTAGTATTTGATTGGCTAGAGGCTAGTATCACGCTGAGTTTGCATGGGTTCGGCGTATCTGGTGTTGTAACATATCTGAAGATAACAACATTAAGGTCTTCCTGGTGACCTCTCATCTCATTCTCTTTCTCTCTCTCTCTCTCTCTCTCTCTCTCTTTGTGTGGAAAAAAGCACAGCTGCAGGATATCAAAGCCTGATTCACCTAATGACAGCGTCATAGAAACAAAGTGGGCGACAGGCATTTATTGTGTTTACTCTACCAGAGCTCTCCATTAGGCCAATCTCAGTAGACAAGTGTGTGTGTGTGTGTGTGTGAGTGTGTGTGTGTGTGTGTGTGTGTGTGTGCAAGTTGTATTCACCTACACACTGCATAGACCATTCAGGGCAACAGATGGTAGAGTCTTCCTCTTGGCCCATCACAGCCAGGAGTGAAAAGAGTGCTGACTACAGTCACAATTCCTCTCCCCTGTCGTTTGTCCATGTGCCTACAACATATACAAATCCCAGTGGCCATAACATTGATCTGCTATCATCGGAAACTTAAATATCCAGGAGTTCCTATCCCTTGTCTTGTCAATCCCTTGTCTGGTGCAGCAGCCATGTATCCGCACACAGAGAGCTGCATGTGTTTCTAAGATGGATGATAGTGCTAAATAAAAGCATGTCCTACAGCCGCCTCACTGCCGCATTATATCATATGCCAAGAACTAGTCAAGATCTGGTGCTTATATAAGTAAATAGTGGATATAAAAAGCCACGATATGCATTATATCGTAGAAAATGCAGTAAAACCACCTGGACCTTGACACTAATGGAAATTGTATGTGTGTGTGTGTGTGCCTTTGGGAATTATATGTTCAGCTTTGTGTCTTGACAACTTAACCAGGCCACTATGACTTAAGGTCTGTTTCTAGAACAGACAATCACATTAATGCTGACCCTAATTCCTCTTGATAATCTTGTCTTCGCGTACTATGAATTGTTTTGTGTATGCTGTCTTCATTAGTCAGTGCTATAAATCATCAGTGATCAAATTCTTTAAAAAAAAAAACCTTCATCTGCTTTTATGGCAATAAATAAATAATGAGAGAATCATACACAGGTAAATGGAATGTACACACCACAACTTTGGTTGTTTGTCATGTATGATCTTTTTATTTAATTGACCACCTCCAAATTATTTCTTTAAATTTACTCCCCACACTCACATCCGACCAAATTTTAGATTTTAAGTTTTAGTATAACTGTCCACTGTCTATTCAAGAACATGACTGCACTGTGTAGTGAGAATGTGTAACATGTTAAACTTGTCTCTGTCCCTCCAGATTATGACCTATCCAAGCTCAAGGACTTCATGGGCCAACAGGTGGATGCTTACATTGAGAAGGGTATCCTTGCCAAGGACGAGGGGGACACCATCAAACGGATCTACGGCAGCCTGTAACCCATCCTGGAGCCATCCTCCAGTCTCTGATAAACCACTGGCCTCTCACATAAAACCGAATATGAAAAATTAGCTTAGTCATAGATTTATTTCCCTTAGCATGGTATAGGAGCAGCTCCAATTTGGCACAATAAGTACAGTATACTCTATATGTATTCAAAATTAACATCTTAGAAAGAACATGTTTATTTTATAATATATTCCCCATATATATCAAATGAGGAAAGCAATAATATTTATACTGTTTATCTGAAAACGAGTATAATTATTAAAACAAAAGAAATTATGCTGAATGAACCAATAGTGTTCGAACACAAAAGCTCACACAGGGTAGGTGAGTTTAAGAGATTAATTTTAAGTAAGCAAATGTTCTATCTAACCATTCCCATACAACTACATTAAATTATTTACTTTAAGAACTATTACTTAACCCTCAGGGGAAGGGGGGATGTTATAAGATACAAGACTGTAGGTTTCTTATCTCTATTTTTTGCAGTAAAATATATTCATCACATTGTATTTATTCTACGTAACCTTTACTAATTTATTTTACCAGTATATATGTAATATCTCAATGTACTCTTGCTTTTGATTCTACCAAATATATATTCATTCAGTATCACGTCAATCCCTCTATATTCTGTTATTTTGCTGTAAGGTATAGGGCCCACTAGGGGGCAATGTCTATCATTTTCCTCTGCATGTCTAGGTATATGAAATACTTACATCTCTTTAGTGACTCAAAATGAAGTATTTTTGAATGTAAATATTTGTGATTTTTTCCTAAAATGTAAAATCTATTAAAATATTGTGTTTTCTTTACCTATTTATACTCACTTCTGGCAATGAGGTATTAAAACATGTTAAATCATTCTGAAGAGGGGGAAGAATTATCAACATTTCAAACCAGGTTTAAATATGTATTTATTCCTCCAAAACAACATAAAAGAAACCCATAAGACAGTATTCCACACACACACACACACACACACACACACACACACACAAAAAAGTCCAGGTAAACAAAATGTGTAAAAGGCAAGCATCTGTCCACAGCTGCTGGTCGAGTATATATATTCACAGGGTACACATTGAGAAGGGACTGAATACATATGTGGAACTAATACTATTCTAGGAGAGGATTTAGGTCATGAGAAGCCATTAGCGAGTCCAATCCTCCTGCCATTGCTTAACACTGCTGTTCATGTGCATGTCAAAATACGCAGCAGAGTTTCTATATAGTAACATCAGAAGCATGTGGCAAGGGTATTGGTACAGACTGGGGTGAGGATGCTGAACAACCTAGCATGTTGACCTGTATGAGTCCTGTTAAAAAAAATAAAAATAAAAATAAAAATAAAAAACAATAACAGCAGCAACAGAAATAATAATAATAATAATAATAATAATAATAACAATAATAACAACAACAACAACAACAACAAATAAAAGGCAAAGAGTACACTGCAGTTCAATTTGGTCTGGTAAAATCAAAAATAAAACCATCTGTTTGCATTTTGGAGTGTGCACGCTCAGCATTGCTTTAGGTAAATCGACTTCTCCTTTAAATGTCCTGGTAGGATGTTGAGGGGGCCGTAGAGTCCTCCTCAATGTCCCTGTAAGCAAGAATACAGAAAACGTATTTCATATTAACACCATTTCACTTACCCCGTTTTCCTTCCATACTGTCTGTCAATGCACAATAGTGATAAATACTACTGAAAAAGTAGTCTTTCCAATAAATACATATTTTTAGTTACAAAAAAAAGAGTTAGATTTATATTAAATCTAACATTTTATTTGGCAATTTAAAATTCTTGCTTTATGACCTAATACTGTTAAGCAACATTAATATATTCACAATAGTAAACTTTAAATTAGGCTGATATTTAAATAAATAAAAACGTATAGTTTACAAATGTTACAAACCACGCAAAAGTTAGTAGATAAACATATGTTTCATCATTGATAATGCATAATTTACTGACGTTTGAAAGTAGACTTTAACATAAAACATCTGCATTCACAATGTTATCCTCCTTCAGCGAAAATATTATTATTGTCGCATATCAAGCTCTCTGAAAGAAATATATGTTGTTCAGTAAAACATGTTGACAATGTAATACACCACCTGCTCTGGATGTAATGTGATCTCTGATCAGTGCATTTTAGAGATAATGGCCAGCACTAAAGGTGCACAGTTGCGCACAGACCCAGCCACTATTTCGAAGGCATGATGTGACTCAGCATTAATAACAGCAGCCAATCACAGAGTAGTAGCAAATGGACAATTTATGCCAATACCGCAGGCTTCACGCGTCGGCATCTGTGAAAGGCAAATGCCAGCCTTCACACTTCACAAATGTTTGTGACTGCATGCGGTACACACAAAAGATGAATTTACTATTAACGTGGTGAATTCTTATTATCTCTTTCAAAAGAGTTGTGGTCCACAGCCTTACAGAAACAGAGGTTTCAAAGGGACCGGAAATGGTGCAAACAGGTGCAACACAAATGACTGGGGAGTCAGGGAAATGTCAATTAAGTGGGTCATGTTAATTCCCAGAAACTGGGTTATTTTAACCCTCCATTGACTTCCATTGTTTATTCAAAACATCTTTTTCTTCCAACTTATTGCATAGCTGATTGCTCTACTGGTAGTGTTTATTCTGAAACTACACCAGTTTGCATTTTACTGCATTTTACAAATACTGATGTGGTTCCGACCCGCAATAGATTATTTGTAGCCATAATGAGGAGGTTAAAATATTGAGGTAAGGAAGATACAAACGTCAATATCGCTTAAATTTAGGAAGGAAGTCTAAACCATCGACCTGGACAAATAGCTCAACTATAGTGGTATTCTGAGAGATGTTCCCAGGCTGCCACATTTCTTCTCGTTTGTGTGAAGTGATTGTCTATAAGGGTCATTGCCTCACCTTACTTCCTCCTCTTTCAGCCTGCGTGCTGCCTGTTTAGACTGTTTAATCTGTAAGTCCAGCCTGTGTAAGAAGTCTTTGGCCGACAGCTCCTCTGGCTGCGGCTGAGGAGGTTTAGAGTCCTCAGGAGGCGGGGAGGGGGATTGCGAAGGCACCTGGGTATCCTCTGTGACGCAGAGCGTTACAGGGTCCTGGTCAGTACCCTCCCCGTCGGGAGATTCTAGAGACAGTCCATTAAATGTGTAGCGTTTCTCCGACAACACAGGGATGTTGAGGCTGTTCCTAAGGAAGATGCAGTCGTTGCTAAAAAGCTTGTTGGACCTCTTGATCTGTTCCATCTGGTGACATAGATGATGTTAGCAGGATCTTAAAATGGGCCCATTAAAAAAAAATAAAATAATCAATACTCTAAATATTAGTCTCACATAATAACAAATGGTTGAACTTATAAAAAGGCAATAATAATAATAGCACAGCCGACTTTAACACTCCCTTATAAACTGATGATCTAGGCCTATAAGTTATGATCTAAAAAGGACAGGTTGTCGTTTTCCCGTCACGTGTTGGCTTGATCAATCTTCATTCCTCTGACACCTATTCTAAAGAAATACGAATGATTGTTAAAAGGCAATAAAATTGAAGTAGACAACTGCTTACACTATCCTTACAGAATAAGCATCGTTGTGGCAATGAGCACTGTTGCAGCACATACTGAAAACTGTGTGCTCATGGGCCTCTGAAACGTGATACTTCCTGGTTCAACACTGTTTGCTTGTTTTGGTCTATGTAAGGATAGAGTATCAAACAATGAAAATATGTAGGTAACTTATAAGCTTCTGCCTTGACTACCGGTATGAAACAGGCGTGATATTCCATGATTCCCATCGTCTGCCATTGGAGTGCACACAAAGTAGCCTACCATGGACTGATAGCTTATAAAATGTGCTGCAATATCAATGATTTCATATTCCAAAAGATATACCTGTCAATATGCAAACGAGAGATTTCTTTGACTATGACCGTATCTTACCGTAACACCGTATTTGAGTGCAATCCCTTGCAGAGTATCTCCGTCTGTAACCCGATGCTCTACGAATTTTTCTCCTAAAGAGGCCGTGACGCTGGCCGTGCTTCCATAAGACCGTATTTTAGTTCGGGCCAGGCTCTGGGAGAGTTCGCTTTCTGATTCGGAACCAGACCTGGACCGGGGAAAGATAGGCTGGCCGAATCGTCCCCCTCCATCCCGCATCGGCAGGACAGGCGAGAACTCCGCCATCTTCTCTTGAATAAATACAGAGCGTGATTGTCCTTGTTTAAACGCAACTATTGACTCACCTATCACACAGCAGAACTTGCTTATTTGGGCGGCAGGGAGATTCCATTTCTAATTTTGTTATTCATGTCAGCTCAAGGTAAATCTAACACGTTTCGGGTCCCTGCAGAAGACCGCTTTTTTCTACACACTTAGTAAACCACGTAAAGTGCGTATCAGCGTCATGTGAATAGAGCAACGTAATTGGTCAGAGAGCAGCGTTTTTTTGGACCCACCCAGGATTGTGATTGACATCAGATAAATAAGTGCACTCAAAACTTGGTAACCACGCATACCAGTCTATGATTTATACCTGCATGGTACATTTCAAATGCAGTCACAGAAACAATTCATGAACATAGACTATTAGAGACATTTTGAAAATAACCTATTTGAATGTAAGGACCGAGTATTCTCTATAGACTCATATTATTCAGTAATATCTTAGCAATTTATCGCTCTGCCAATTGCAACTCTTAGACCTCGCTAGGTGGACTTTAGGTGGGTGAGAGGTGGGTGTCTAAGGGTGCTCCCTCGGAAAAAAAATAGCCACTATATTTTCCTGCATTTCTATACTACCTGACATGACTTATGATAAGATTAAAAGGTGATTTTCCAGGATGATAATAATGACCAATGTCTGACTTTATTTTACAGTTTTTTACATACTAGCACAACAGGCAGCACAGGACAGACAAAGGGGAAAAAAGAGAATGTGAGACTGCAAGGATAAGAGGGCTTTACGGAGTCCAGTCCCATTATGGCTTCTTTTTAACACTATAAACGTTTTCATCATTTAGACTCTGTACTTGCATTGCAGTGTCAAAAATAAAAACAAACAAACGCAGACACAACAGTATGAGGCTAAACACATCCCCCACATCCCCCATGGTACCAGCGCCCCTGGACAAATGACCTGCACTGCATGTGACATCTGGACCCATGCTGACAGTTGTCTAGTCTGTGAAACCAGCGGTGCTGTTCAGTTCTTAGTCATGGATAGCAGCCTACTATCAGTGACCACCACAGGGGAAAAATACATACAAAATACTAAAGATACAGTAAATATAGGCCTATTTAGATTTTCCAAAGCCCACAGTACAGAAAGAAGAGGAACTGTCTGGTTTATAAATGTAACAAAACTTGCTGCATGTTTGCTGAAATTTCCTCAGTCAGAGGGCAATAACTTGTTATCTTTTCATAAAAATAAGTTAATGCACGTAAAATTCATAAGGCATAGAAAGTGAACAATTATATCATAATATTAGATGTATTCATTTAAAGTGTATTTGGTCCACAGTAGCCTGATTATTAAAAAGAGACCAGTAACAGTCTGCTGGGTAGTGAGATCCAAAAGGAAACCCAATTCGCAATTCACAATTCACAGTAATTGGTAGAGAGACCAATATTTGAATGATTCATTTATTTAGTCTCTCTTGCAAATACAATACTCAAATAATGCCTGGATTTTGTATTAGGAACTGTGTCAATAATTCCATGTAGTACAAACAAAATGACAGGGACGAGAGCTCAGTTAATCAATTATAGGCTACACAATATATGTATATTATATATAATACATATACATATGAATATATGTCTTATAATGATATATTTATATTTATATTCACCACTATTCATTTAATACAGAAAGAGCTTTTATCTGATCATGATCATGAGAAGTCAAGGCTATTAGCAATCCCCTTGAGGCTACAGATTTTTTTGCCCAAATAATGCCAAATAATCTATAATTTTGAGTTGATAGCAGCCTCCCTCTTTGGTCTACTAAAGTGCTGTAACCGGGAAACAAAGGCCAAGAGCAACACAGCCATGACTCATCTTTTATAGAATCGCCTAGACAACAAACCTGCTTGCTTGGTCTTTTTTGACTGACTGGACCCTGAGGCCACAGGAACACATTGCTATGGTATAATTTGCACTCATTCTTCAGTTCACACAGGTGTTCAGGAGATTGAATGGGTAAATTATAGACTAACCATTAAAAACATTATTACATATTATCTCCAATACAATTACCCTCAACGCTAAATCTAATTATTATACAGAATGTCTCTCTAATAAGCCAATGTTCTTGAAAACTGTGCGGAAAAGGGCAGGCACTTTCAAAACATACTTGGCAGGTGATTGGATCTGTCTCGCGTGATTGTGATTTCGCGAATCCAGCTGCCTTGCAAGGTAAACAAGACAGGCCCTTCAAACAAAATGTAATAATCTAATCACAAAGTGTAACGATGATACTTCTCTGCATAGAGTTGATTACTGAATTTGCTCTGACCCCTAGTGACAATATTTGACTATAACAGTCCAATTATCTAAAACATTCGAAACACCAGGTGTCGCTGTTTATCTAATACTCTATTATTGAAATCACTCAGTCCAGTTTGACTTAGGCATAGAAGAAGCCTTTACAGTTAACAAAGTCCAGTACACATGTTCACATCGTAATACAGATATTTTATTCACCTGCGTTACCCATTTTAACAAAACGTGTCAGGTGCTCTTATCTAGGCCTACCTTTGCATAATACAAGCTATGAGTGTGCAGTGCACAATAACCAAAAACTGAAAATTGCAGTGAAAGACCAAAGCAAACTAGGCACTACTTGTAAGCCCAATGGGGATTAGGCTACACACATAAAAAATCGTACCAAACAGGACACTCAGAGCACTTTGACTACAAATAAATGTTCATAATTTCAAAGCTAAATGGTTCCCCAATTCGTATTTGTTAAAACCTATCCTTTCATTTTGTCCTAATAAAGCTAGGCCTACTTGGCTTGACTTTATAACTCAGTCATCTAAGAGGTATCTTGCAAGACCAATCAGGTTATTGGTTAGGCTGATACATCAACAAAGCAGGTCTCTTTTTTGATCTTTTGAACATATTTAGTCTATAGACCTATAGACCTATAGATCCAGATACTGAGGAATATGGACTAGCAGACAAGATAGGCTGTATAAGAGAAGCACTTTTTTTGCTGAACCAGTAAAATGTATTTTTCCAGACTTCCAGGCAGGGATTCCATAACTTAACAGAATGTGTCTGACATTATGCGTGAGAAATGACTACGGTTTAGTGGAAAGAGTACTATGCTATATGAGACATCTGTTTCCCACGTTAGACTACATTGTTCAACCAAGGAGGTTAGAAAGTCTAACTTACCCAGCTGCCAGTTGGTCCAATCTATTCTAATGTCTGATCTGTCCGCTGATGTTAGTGTTAAAATTAATACTGTATGTATTCCCATAGCTAAATCTAAGGATTAATATAACACACACAGGCTGCTTTGTTTATGTTCAGTCTCCTAACGAGAGGTTCGCTTTTTTCAATAAATTGTGGTGTCTCATTGTCCACAGTTAGGGTCTTAGAAGCACCGTCCTTCATTTATGTCCTGGTAAGAACTGATACCTCAGTTTTCACCCACATTAAACCACTTTATTCATAAAAAGAGAGAAAGTTGAGAAAATGTAAGAAAGAAAATTATTAGAAAATGATTTTAGGATTAGGGAAACACATTCTGTCATTTCTGTCAACACTTTATGTTAATTTTGGTTAAGTAGCTCTAGTTACACCATCAGTGAAGTGAATGAGTATATTTTGGCTGTTGGTAAACACAACATACATCTGCTGATTCTCACCTGTCTAAAAATAAAGACCCTGTGTCCAATTACAAGGACTAATAATTAAAATCACCTGGTTAAGTGAACAAGCAAAAGGAAAACATGGCAGGACTTTTACCTTGTGAAGTCAGACTTACCTACCTCTGCCTGTGTCTACAAAGAGAGGAGGGCAGTGATACAGTGACATGCTATTTGGTTGACATGTTGCTCTCTACTGATACTGGGACCAGGGGACTGTCTCACACTCTCTCAAATAGTTGTGTTTTTTTCACATGGGAGTGTCAAGGTTCCTGTCTCTAAACATGCTGTGCTTAGCTGCCAAAAACCTTTATGACATCATTCTAGTTCATGTGAAAATATAGGTTTCAGTCACATCTGTTCTTAACTTTACATTTGGAATTGCTGAGGATATAAAATGACGCAAACATATTACTCATGGCTCCCATTACTACACCCAGTAAGGTTGTCCTCTTTTATACCTGCCTTCAGATATGTTGTTTAGCTTAGGGATATCCATAATACTATAACACCCTGGTCTGTTCAAACAGACTAGGGTGTCCTCATTCCATCCATATCTCTCATATGTGGCATAAAAGATAGGGGCAGACTGATCCTCATTACTAGTTTATTTTTATGTTGAAATAAAGTCCTCTGGTGTGATAAACAAATAGATGACATAAGACTGCTGCTCTCTTCCCTCTCCCTCTTTCTTTTTCCACCAAGTGGAAATATTGGAGGACTTCCCTTCCCTTCCAGCCACGGTTCGCTCCTCTATGTCTGCCCGCAGATTTCTTCTCTCTCATTTTTAGATTTGCCAGAGCTCTGGCACAGGAACCCTGGAGCGGGATGAAGTCATACATTACATCATCTGTGAAGCATGTGCAAATAATTACAGACTGGTTCTAATTAAAAAGGACACATAAAGTACATGTACACAGAATCTCCCAAACTAAAGGTCTGCATTTCTCATTGTTACCATGGAAAAGCCCTTTGAACTCGGAACAGTGGCCAAGAATGTATACGCCCGGGCCATGTATCATGGCTAAAGTAAACCTACTAGCTACTGGTATCAGCTTTACATACTCTGTAGGCCTACATCTAAAATTTGACTAACTAGGAGGCAAACAAAAGAAAGAGGGACATACAGGCTAAAAAAAAACATTTATTGTTGAGGATGTTTTATGTATTTACCAGTGCCTTTTCCCAGTTGTGTGGCTTTACAATAGTACATATTCTCTTTATGAGTCTACACATGGATGTTTTTTGTTTCAGGTAAAAAAAAAAAATCAGCAGTGAACAACTTGTATCATTGTGTTTTAAATCTGACATGGCATTTTATAATGGAACAACAATACACATCGGATCACAGATTATGAACGAGACAGACCAAAGAGCCTGTCCACATTAGCAGAAAATCCACAAGCAAAGCAGAGCAGTGCAAGAAAATAGCACACAAGGGAATAAGTGAAAACATGACTGTGGAAAAGAGGGATTGAAACAAAACACCAAAGCATTAAACTCAAACCTGTGTCCAAGGACAATGTTGTGCTGTTAAGATAAAGGTACATTTTTTTGGTCAGTGGCCAAAACAAGTGATGATTTCACGACAACATAGTTTTCCTATTTAAGACATTAACAGTAAATACAAGTTTCAAGTAACTGCTGAATCAGTCCTTCTGTGCCTATCTTGGGCGAGCTAATGGACCGGAGGGCACAGCATGCTGCTATACACGTGTGACGCACCACTGACACCCTGCTAAGTGAGTGTGTGTGTGTGGTTTGAGTGAGTACGTACGTGGTAAAGGCTCAGACTTTTTCCGTGTGTGTGTGTGTGTGTGTTCACAAAAAAAAAACATCACAAGTATCTGGTACCTGAGAAGCATCGTTAGGTAAGGATCATACACACACATACACAAATATCTGTGTTGTGCTACCTTATATCTCATTGACCTCGTGTTGACGTTTTTGCCATATATTGTATAATGACAATAAAATTAAGCTTAAGGATGGTACAGGCAAACAATGATCTGATACACCATATAATTCATGATCATAGATTTCGATCCATAGGCTCTCATCACTGTCTCTTCTTTCCAGGACCTGAAGTGTACCAGGAAATATACAGTATTCAAAAAAGCAGATGCCTAATCTATGAGAAGTCCAGTATGGATTCATTAGGGCTGCATGTTTGTGAGATGTTTGTTAATCTTTGGCATGGTTAAGCATCGGAGAAGCCTATTGGCTGAGCAAACATTTCTCTAAAAACCATTGGTAAGGGAACAGATTCGGGTCAGTGTTTAAACTCTCAAACAAACTTTTACTTGGTCCCAGATTCTTACATTGTCATTTCCCTTTACAAGACAGTCTTTAACATAAGTCATCAAAATAAGAATTTAAACCGTATCAAAACAAGAGCTTCAGTTGTTAACAACAAACTTCCATGTCTTATCTATGTGTCCATATTGCAGACTTAAAAGACAAACAATGTCTATTTTTACACTGACCACAACAGGCCAACACCAGACAAGCAATAAAATAATGAAAGTATATGCACCAACCATTAAATAACTAGCTACACTAGTAAGTTAGGAAAACCTTCAGCTAGCTGTACAAGGCAACTCAAACCCTAATCTCCTCGTTCCGCAGTCTACCTCGTCCATAAGCTTGCTAGCACAACTAGCAGCACATCTTGGAGCTGAAATTAAGAATTCATTGACTTAAGTTACCACTAATACAGCATTGTTGCTGCTGCTTACATGGCAACAGGCAGTGGTGTGTGGGTGTGATGTCTATAGCGCTACAGTGAAACGCGGAAAGTTAGCGAGTAGCCATAGCCAAGTCGGCAAAGCAGTGAACCGGGCTCCCTTACTGGCTGGCTGGCTGGCCTGACTTGGTCTAACATCACCGTCTCTAGCTCAAGACAGAGGGGACACAGCAGCACCTTCAGAGCTATAAAGACTTAGAACTAGCCGTTGCAATAGCAGATATATTAGGGAATCTTCTGTTAGTTCATAGATACAGGATGACATTCTCTGTTACTTTTGACATGGTCATGTCATGTTTCACATGCTCATAGTACAGTATAAAAACAACCCAAAACAAAAAGATAATACAGAAGAAAATGACTGGAAAGATCATATACAGTATAT
>JAOEHI010043156.1:0-21490 GCA_025447815.1 Percopsis transmontana
GTGTGTGTGTCTGTGTGTGTGTGTGTGTGTGTGTATATATATATATATATATATACACACACACACACACACACACACACACACACACACACACACAGTAACTGTTTATAAGCTTTGGGAGTCACAGACCCCTTTTTAAACGTACAATTTCCCTGCCAAAGCCATGAAATATGTTATATCCCAAATGTGGGGGGAAATACTGCATTTACATTCATTTTAATTAATTTTCAACTTGTGGTGAAACAACATACAACTACCAACCAAATTATAAAGGCAGGGCAACATACAATCATCAACATATATATAATCATTAACATAGAAAAATGTTTGGTCCTTTTTTTAAAGAAAAAAAATACAATTACATAATTTCTCTCACACCCCTTTGGCACAAACAACGGACTCCCGGCAGTCTGCAGACCCCAGTTTGAATAACCAGCGAACAAAAGATTCCTCAGTATGGAGATAGGATTGTGTGAGAGAGACATAAGTCTACGATCTCCATCGCTCCAGCTCCATGTTTTGATCAATTATTGATTTACTGTGATTAATTTTTCATATGTGGGTTGCTTTCTCAGCAGAAGTAAGTATGTTGGTCTGAATTGAAAGCTTCTGTCGGCATTATTTGGTTTATTGTAGAAGTAATGATATATTTTCAATGTAACGCACTCGTTGTTTCCAGCATAACATCCCTCCCCACATTCTTGTCATCTGTATTACACATTTTTCAAATGTCTCTTAACGTTAACTCACTCAGCAGGCTCAGGGTGACCCGAAAGAGGAGGCTGAGATGGAGCAGGAGCCCGTTGTAGAGGAGGAGCAAATCGACTCGGAAAAAACACTGGAGATGCCAGGAGAACAGGAGGGAGAAGCCCAAGGAGAGAAGGAGGAGGAAGATGAGGTGGAGGAGGTGAAGAAGGAAAGGCCTAAAGAGGTGAAGAAGACTGAGAAGAAAGCAGAAGAGGCCAAGCAAACTAAAAAGCAGAAAACCATGCAGTGCAAAGTCACCTTATTGGACGACACTCAGTTTGAGTGTGAGCTTGATGTAAGAGACTTTCAGAATTCATGTTCTGCTCTATTTCCACTCAGTTATGCCCTGTTCTTTTCTGTTTGTCTAATTGCTGCTCTGCCAGTTCAATACCTCTATTGACCTAACAAACCCTGTGTCCTGTTTAGAAACATGTGAAATGCCAGGAGCTGTTTACAAAGGTGTGCGACCACCTCAACCTCTTGGAGAAAGATTACTTTGGCCTGGCCAACTGGGAAACGACCACCAGCAAGGTAGCCTGTTTCTAGTGCCTTGTCTAACTACTACTAACTAAGTGTTAGTGTGTGAGATCTTACTGTTATCGCACAATTAGTATTTCAAAAGTATTTCTGGGCTGGCCACTTCATTGTGTAGTGTACATACACACAACTGAGCAACATTAGCGTTTCATCTCGCCATGAAATCCCTAGATTGTGAAGAACACATTTTTAGCGAATGTCGCATCGGCGTTCTGTTTGGACACACAATTGGACAAAGCGCTAAACCCACACTATGCCTTTTTAACTGGTGTTTGTGCACGAGCATATTTTGCCATGCTGCAGACGGATCACGTTTGATTGGTTTCTTACCAAACATTTGTCCTGTGCAGACCTGGCTGGACCCCAACAAGGAGATCAGGAAACAGGTTCCAGGTGCCATCTATGAGTTTACATTCAACGTGAAGTTCTATCCCCCTGATCCAGCACAGCTCACAGAAGACCTCACCAGGTGATTCTCTCCGCTTCACTCACCTTGCTGCTGCACGCTCGGCCACACAGTATTATCTTAATCTGCCTGATTCTAATGACAATAGTTGGTAGGTACAGGTAGTTAATGCCTGCCTGCATGCATCTGATTGGTTAACATTTTTTGATAGTTCTTGCTCAATTCTCCAGTTACGACATTACGAAATGTTCACATCCGCCTTTCCTCTCCTGCAGGTACTATCTGTGTCTACAGCTGAGGAAAGACATCATGAGTGGCACCCTGCCCTGCTCCTTTGTCACGCTGTCCCTCCTGGGCTCCTATACAGCCCAGTCGGAGCTGGGAGAGTACGACCCAGAGGTCCACGGGCCGGACTACGTGAAGGAGCTCAGCCTAGCGCCTGGGCAGAACAAAGAGCTGGAGGATAAGGTCATGGAGCTGCATCGCACGTACAGGTGGGTCCCAGGGCAGGTCAGAGTAAATATCACATCACTGCAAGCGTAGTTCAGTGAAACCCCAAGGAAATGTTATCAACTCGGAAAGGTGAAATCCTCCATTGTGTTAACTCAGCACTCGGGTAGGGGAGGGGCATGGGGGATGAGTTTTAAACCAAAACAACATTTTGCTAATGCTAGTTTCCACCAGAGCAATGATTGTGGACACAAATGGAGCAGTTCACAGTAGGGATAGCATAGGTCGTCTCCAAAAGGTCCTGGATGCAATCCCTGCCACAGGAGTACCTGTATTGAGAAATGCTTGGGAGCCAGTTTGAGAAGCTGAAGGACCACATTGTGCGGGAGGGCTTTTATGAACGAAGCACTTGAATGAGATGAGCTGAAAATCCCTTGAACCATAAAGCATAAAGAAAAGTCACCCATATCTTTTTCTTTGTCACCTTTTGTGTGCCCAGGACAATGAGTCCAGCCCAAGCGGACCTGATGTTTCTGGAAAATGCCAAGAAACTCTCCATGTATGGCGTGGACCTCCACCAAGCAAAGGTAGGGCCGTGTGTGTATTATGTAAGTTGTATTATGTAAGGGTTAATGTGGTTTACAGTTTGTGCAAGTGTACAACAAAAGTGAAATTGTAAACATAAAAAGGGCTATAGCTCAGGAAGGATTTAAATAAATTATGTTTTGTGTGTTCATTTGTAAAATTAATCTCGACTGTCTTGCATAACGGCAACAACATGCAGATTTTAATTACGAAATTTATTTCAGCCCCTGTTTTAGAAAATATATGATTAATGCAATCTAGCACAACATGGCATCAACATGGTTTCAAGTCTGCCACTTAGTGGTGAGATATTGTAAGTGCTAATGCCCTGTTATCACAATGTGTGGTTTATGTGATGGGATTAAAGCACTAATCTGGCAAATTAGACATTTTTCTCTTTGTTTCTGTATGTTTAGGATCTTGAGGGTGTTGACATCATGCTGGGTGTTTGCTTCAGTGGTCTGATGGTTTACAAAGACAAACTGAGGATCAACCGTTTCCCATGGCCCAAAGTGCTCAAAATATCCTACAAACGCAGCAGCTTTTTCATCAAGATCCGACCGTCAGAGGTAATTCTGGGGGCATTGTTTCCCACCTTCAACATATAGTGTTTGTGTGTATATATAGTATTGCTTTTCAGGGAGAGTAATGATTGGGTGAATCTGGACCCCATTTTCTGTTTTTTCAAGTGATGAGCTTTGGGGGTGTGTGGAGAAGTATTCCTGAATAGATTGAATCAGATTTCAAGTAAATTGAATCCGGGCTACAGCTTATGTTTCACATGTCATTTAGTTAATGACCTAATTACCATGTTGACACACTATACAATGCTGTTATCGTTAACATTGCTAATTTCCTTCCTCTACAGCAAGAGGAGTATGAGAGCACAATTGGTTTCAAGCTGCCTAACTACAAAGCCTCTAAGAAGTTGTGGAAGGTGTCTGTGGAACACCACACCTTCTTTAGGTGAGTAAATCCTGCCTGGCAACAGAAGCCCTTCTCAGGTTCTACCTTCTAGATTATTCTAATAGGCCTCTGATGATTCCTCTCAGTGTAACGGTTTAAGCTATGTGGGGGTTTAACCATGTAAGAAAAGCCCAGAACTCAGGCTCGGAATTAAAACTTTTGACGTTTTTAATTCTGCGTTTTTGCCATGTCACAGACAGGCCTCAAGGTTATCGCAAACCTTGTCACATGCCATTGGTCGAAATGGCCCCCTGTGTAATCTCCTGGTATATGAGGCTGTCCCCCATGGGGATGAGCTTCTCTCAAATGAATAAAATGGTGGTTGGAATGGTAGTTTATAATTTAGTATTCTTTTGTCCCTAAGGGTTTCAACAGTAGAGCCCCCCTCTTCCCGCCGGTTCCTCGTCCTGGGATCTAAGTTTCGATACAGCGGACGGACCCAGGCCCAGACCCGGCAGGCCAGCTCTATGATTGACCGTCCCGCCCCTCGCTTCACTCGTTCTGCCAGCAAGAGGCTCTCCCAGAACCTGGATGGAGGTATACATAGGCGCGCGTGTGTGTGTGTGTGTGTGTGTTGGATTACAACCATCCTCTGATTTATCCCACGGTTTCAGCTGGAGACGACACCCTCCAGTTCTTGCAGAAGCTCTCTGCTTTGAACAGGTCTGATGTCGACGATTGGTACTTAATGCTGGAATATGACAAACCCTTTCCGGAATTATCAGGTACCAGGAACAGTTTGGAGCCACGCCGGAGCTTTTCGGCATGCTTAAATTATTAATTCCAGCTTGCTAACAGACATTTGGCACTATCTAACATAAGCATCCAGCCATTCATTTGCTTTTAATACACACTTACCCTTGAAGTTGTTGCTTTGCGACTGAAGGACAAAGGCCTTCTGATTGATGGGTAATGACACCGACCCTTCCCCTGGCATTTTCCCAGGGCAGCTTTGTTCACCATTGATGCTTGTTTGCACAGCAGCACATGGCATGTTTACCGGACAGCTTGCGGCTGAAAGAGACGTACTGCAATATTTACCCCTGCACACCATTTTACAGCAGCATTTCTAAAAAGGACATTGCTTTGTGTGGAACACCAAGTTGTGACACAATGCTTGAATCGTACATCCTGCTTCTTGACTCCAATGCCTCGTGTGAAACAAGCCTAAATAAGCTGCTTATCTTCACTTGTTCTGAAGATGTCTTCAATCCATATGCTAAACAAACAACACAGGGCCATGTTGCCCAAAGTTTCATCCAGCTTTATACTAACCTTTTTTATACTTGCCAAGCTCGCTGACACTTGGTTTTGCGTATTGCTTGGTCAAACACCTAACGTGCTGCAGTGAAACAACGTCATCATTTTTCCAGCAGAGCTAGGACATAATAGCTTCCAATTCAACATCTCTCCACAGCTGGAACTGGGTTAACAGGTTCTAATGCCCAAATGCCCAGTCAGACATGGCAGGACTTGGCCTCTAAAGAGCAGCAGCAGCAGTGGATAAAGGAAGAAGAGTGGTTTGTCCTGCTAAAACGCTGTCCTTCTCTTCCATTTGTTCCATCTTTGAATTTCATAAAACAACCAGGTATCTGTCTTCGTAATAACTGTGTGGTTCTATACATACTGTATTTTAAAGCGATTACTTGGTTTTGTGTGTAATCTAGCACTTTGGTATGCTTAAATTGTTATTGGGGTCACTATTTGTGCTTGCCACTTTGTGTTTGTTGCCTTATCCTCCAAAAAATAGACTTATGAATAAATAATTAAACCCAGTGTAACCCAGTGTATAGCTTTTTGCAGTTTGTATTAAATGTGTTTGCAATTCAGAGATGTCAGCGTCACTACATTGCTTCTCTAATGTTGTCAGCTAAGCTCGACTATGCAAAATCGAGCTCTGTGAGTGTGGAAAGGCTTTTGACACCAGTGCTGAAACAGAAAGACGACTGGTACCAGCTCTTTGACCAAACTCGCACCATGTCCTCCTTTGAGCGCATCGATACACCGCCATGTGAGTCCTTTTAGTGAGAAGAAAACCGTGTGTAATTCTGTGATATCAAATATTTATTGTGATGAATGTTGCCAGTAAGAATGCACGTAAACGGCTTACACTATGTGATGTGCTTACATTTCATTAATATCTCTGCCCTCTATCCTGCTCCTGCAGTCTCTCCCCCAGCCCATCTTCAGGTCCAGGAGATGAGTGTTCTTACTGAGCAGGAACTGGCACAAAGCGACGCAGACATCGTTGAGAGGCGACAGGAAGTGATGGCTTTGGTAGACCAGCTCAAGGAGGCAGGGGTTCTGGAAGAGAGGCTTAGGGAAGTGAAGGTTCTGGAAGAGAGGCTCCTGGAAATGGACGTCCTGGCAGGGAAAATTCAGGAGGCAATAGAGGAGGATCTAGGGAAGGAGGAGATAGCAAAGCTCACCCAGGAGGTGGAAAAGGAGGAGAAGGAGACAAAACAAGCCAAAGCGTTAGTAGAGACTGTGATGAAGAGATCCCTGAGGGAGGTGGGGGAGGTTGATGAACTGGAGGTGCAGATTAAGAAGGTGTTTTTTAAGGGTTTGTTGCCTGACAGCGAAGAGGACGAGGGCATGTCTACACAGGAGAGGGAGGTGAAATTTGAGATGCTGAATGACGAGGCTCGGCAGAAGGAGGTGAAGGGGAGTTTGCTGAGTGGGGGCACCACTGTGGTGACCGTCAACAAGGTGGAGAGGACGACTAACAAAGTAACCATTCTAGACGAGAGGTGGAAGAATCGAAGGGATGAGAAAGAGGAACAGGTACAGGCCAGTCTGATAGCAGAGGAGATGCGGAAGAAAGAGCAGAAATGGAAAAGCCAGGAGGTGGCAATTGAATTCAGCGAGGGGCGTCAGGTTAGCGGTAGGGTACAAATGAGCCTGGAGCCGCCTCAGGTGAAGGACAAGGATGTTTGGTACGTTCTATTGGACCGCTCTCCATACAAGGCTGTTTACAAACCACCAGGTACGCTATGCCCTTGAGGAAACAGTTCAATAAAACTCTTTCATGATTTAGTGGCTCTCAAACTGTGGGTCGGGACCCCCACCGAGGGGCCTCAAATAGCTTTTAGAGGGGTCGAGGATTTCACAAATTTTAAATAATCTTTTTAGTTACAGTATCGCTAATCTGTTTTTTTTTTATTTCTAAAATAGATGATCTTAATAAAATGCTCATACACTGCAGATTGAGGTGGTTTTATGCAGTTATGATATTAAAAGCGGTGTTTCACTGGTTCAAAACGTTTTAGAACCGCTGTTCTAATGAACCGTTCCACGAACCATACTTCTGTTAAAACAACTTCTTATATTATGTTTGTATAATCTCTGATTTGTAAAATCAGTTACAGTGGTGGGACGTTATCAGATGGAGTCATCAGAATGTATTGCCTCAATGACTGAAATTATGAAGCTGGAGGAGAGCGGGAACAGCGTTGTCGGGGAGATAAAACTCAGTCACGCGGAAGCAAAACGGGAAGAAATTCCAACGGCACTCATCATCAGAGAAAGGGATGATGATTGGTTTACCCTGCTGGATGTTATCCCCAGATATGTGGCATATGTTCCTCCAGGTATTGCTTGAATTTTCCATTTTCACCCCGCTAAAATAGATTATTCTCTCAGAGGACCCCGCACTGTACATGCTTGTCTTTTTCACACAGTGTGTCCCCAGTGTTGTGGACTGACTATTTCTCTTTCAATCACACACAAGTTACCATGGAGAAACGCGATCAGGCGGTGACTGCTGAAGAGGGCTTTGCGTCGGAGATTCACTGCACAACCGAAGAGGAGAGAAGAGAAATCCTAGTTGACGAGAGAGCAATAAAGCGAGAGGAACAGCAGTATTCACAAGAAATCCCGTCGCAGCCTATGACAGAGAGGGAGGATGACTGGTTTGCACTGCTGAATGTTGTTCCCAGGGAGCCTCCCCATGTACCACGCAAGGAGCTGGTTCAGGTCCCGCTGGCCCAACTTCTGCCTAAAGAGAGAATAATGGAGGTTGTAGAAGTTACAGAGACCACTCAAGAGCTGGCCTATGAGCAAGATGTAGTAACACCACAACCTATGAGAGAGATTGAAGATGACTGGTTCATTCTCTTAGATGTCCCTCCCAGACAAATATCTGTTCACCCACCAGGTACTGCTGAAGTCCCTCTGTGTTGCTTCAAATTTCCAACATTGACCTAAATGCTTTTAAAACTCCTGTATCTCACCACCATGTCTCTTCAAATCCCAAATAGTCACCGTGGAGGAGCACCTTCTGACTTATGCAGAGGACCGCGTCTCTGCCACGGCTGGAGCGACAGCTGTCGCATCCAGTGAGACTGTTCTGGTGGAGGAGATCATATTACAGGTGGAGGACCCGACACCTGCTGGACTGTCTGTTCAGCCAGTGAGAGAGAGGGAGGACGACTGGTTTGTGCTGATGGATGTTGTTCCTGGAGAGCCTATCTATGTGCCACCAGGTACTGATACCCGCTCACCCCCTTCTCACCCCCTTCTCACACCCTTCTCACCCCCCTCTCCCATTGAAACTCACCTTACTTAAAGGCACACTCCTCGGTTGTGTTACAGTGCCCCGAGAACCCCAGGTTTGACACCTAACTCGCTGTCTATGTTGGAACCAAAGCTTTGCATTTTGGCTGTATGGGGGATAGGTAGAGAGGGGTGTGAACGTACAAGAGCGTTAAAAGGAGGAGTAGAGAGGAGTGCCAGGCCCTTAGCACTTAGGTGGGGGGGCATGCGCTCTCTGTGTTCCAACCGAAACAACAATATATTAATAACACAAACCGTTGACTACGGCTGACAAACTTTTATTGTCCCTTTCTCTGCCAGCACTAAGCCAAGCTTATTCAGGAGTCAGTAGGACATCTGTAGCTGATGAGAAGCTCGTGGGGCAGAGAGCGGTGCCAGTCGTGTTGGACGTGATTAAACTGCCGCCTGCCCAGCCACTGTCTCAGAGAGATGATGACTGGTTTCTGCTGTTTGAGGCCATGCGTGAGGAGACAGTCATACTACCACCTGGTATATCTTAATCAGCATTATTTAACCATGTGTATTAATATGTCAGTTTTCCCGCCCTTCAAGATCTTTAAATGGATATGGTGTTGTTCCGTAGTTTCATTGTTTTTCTCTCTTTCTTTGTGCCAGTTGCCCCGGTTGAGATTATTCCAGAAACGAGGGAGATCTCAGTGGTCGAGGTGTCAAGTGTAGAGACAAGAACATGGACGAAGGTGCTAATGGTTGAGGACAGCGATCAAGCGCAGACACGCCTGTCTGAAATGAATCTGGTCCACGTGGCACCGCCATCGGAAAGAGTGGAAGGAGACGATTGGTTTGTCTTGTTTGGTGTTGTCGGTGAAACGCCTGCCTTCATGCCACCAGGTACCCTTTGGATCTGTGAATCTGCCAAGTGCTGTTATAAAAGAAAAGTGGCCAGACTGAACACCTTTTCTCTATTTGTTCTGTAGTGAAATTGCTGTAGGACGATAAATGATAACCCCGGTGTGCAGTTATATCCATTATGGATGTGAGGTCTAGTCTTATTTTGTGCCAGTTGCTTGGGTTGACCGGATCCAAGATGCAGTGCCAACCAGTGGGCCAAAATGAAATGTTATACTGGAAACCACCAGTTTACTATTAATATTCTTCTCATGATTGCCCAATATGACCATTACTGAATATCCCAGGACCATAGATATGGCCCTTATACTGCCCTTATGTACACATTATTTAACCAGGTTGGCCAATTAAGATCAGTCCACATCCTAAATTACCAGAACTGACTGTAAATATAATCATTTATTTGACCATGGACTTTGCCAAGATAATTTTCAGGATTCTGAGTGGATCTCAGTGGGTCTTTGATTTAGATAATCCTCCAGTTTCTTCCATTTTAAGTCAACTACATTGCCAGCGAAAGAGGAAGATGAGAGCTTGAGAATTAAACATTTATTTTAATGAAATGTTTAATGAAATGTATTTTTCTATGCACGTGTTTCCAATACAGTGTCTGTGCGTGAGCGTGAGGAAAGGCCTTCTAAAGACCTCTCAGCCATAAAGCAGATAGCTCAAAAAAGAGTAACTATTGTGGAGGAAGCACAGAAGAAGAAAGAGCTGCAGCACAAACCCTCTCAGGTGGGGAGAGAGGTAGAGGATGACTGGTTTATTCTTTTGGACGTAATCCCCCAAAAATCAGGTATGTTGTACCTGTTTTTTATACGTGTTCTTTGCTTGTGCTTCACTTGTTACTTGATTTAGCCGATTAATCAGTCAATTGTCAAGTTATTCAAAGTTTTGGGGCAAGGCACAATCGTTTGTGTAAAGTCTGACAAAAGTGGTATATTACTAAATATTCTCTTTTATGAGGAAGTGTTCCTTTAAAATGTATAGGCAGTATATTTTTGACTGGGCGGTATCTTTTATATAAAGAAAGGCTGCCCTATTTTGTATGCATAGTGGATGGTTTTATTGCATCGTCTGAGAATGCTTCTGTCATTGTGTTAGTTGCTGTAGATCAGCGCAACCAGTTACACCCAGAAGGTCCTCCCGTTAAGACCAAACCAAGGCTTGCTGCACTGGAGAGGAGACCACAGTTTGAGAGGATGATCCTGGAGGAAAGACATCCAGTGACACAAAGAGATATCTGTGATGATTGGTTTGTTCTGCTAGATCCTGACTTCAAAGAGTCAGGTATTCTAGGCTGGTGTGGTTCATGTTTTTCCCCCAAATGCATTTTGGCTTCATGGAAAACGTACTAACTTCAAGCAGAAACATTCCCAGGCTTTATGCTGATTTCTCATCGGAGGAGGTTTCACTCTGCAATAGGAGTGTATTGGCTACTGCACAAGGACCTTTCATTTTGCTGTGCTTTGCACATGGAAGAAATAATGCATTCTTCATGTCCATATTTCAACATCTCAACAAGTTCATCTTTGTTGCTCTTTGTGGCCTAACAACTTCTGCATTGGCATTCATCTTTTGATGGAAGAATTAAGACAACCGCTTGCTTTCATTCCACATTGTGGATATTCACTTGAAGCTTACCTCAAGTGTTGCCATCTGCTACTCACACTAGAGCTGGTCATTAATGCAATTACCTAACGAGAATAAGGTACGGTATGCTTTCTGTGCACCTGTCTTGATTGTATCACGACATGGAACTTAGTGTAAGTATGGTGTGGCTGTTTGCATCTGTTGGTGTGTGTGTGTGTGTGTGTGTGTGTGTGTGTGTGTGTGTGTGTGTGTTTGTGTTTTTTTTTTATTTTTTATTTTATTTTATTTATTTAGTTTATTAATTTATTTATTATATTCGTCTTATAGTTTAATGCATAAAACATGATAGTACACATTTGCATTTGCATTCCATTCACATTTCCACATTTTGTCTTGGTTTTGTCCAGTGGTGGCCACACACAGGGGCACTCGTCCAGTCAGTGCCCCAGTCTTCTCCCATGCCGCCCTGGTGGAGGCAGGGATCCCTATGGCCCCTCTAGAGCAACCCCAGACCTCCACCCCTATCAGGACCAGCCGTTTGGAGGAAAGGAAGCTGGAGGTCACTCTAGAAGTGGTAGAGCCCTCGAAGGCCGAGGATGTGACCGAAGTCAAGGTATATAAACAAATTATTAGAAATCTAGTGTGTACACTTCATAGCCACAGAATTAGTATTTAACGTATGAGATTAGAGTTGTTGCTAGGATACTAGAATTGTGTTAATGCTAGAACATATTAGTTCCATTATAGCTAATATAAACTCTATACGTAGGCTTTAAGAACTACATTAGGTAGACAGGAGAGATCTTTCTATCTCTGCCTGAATCTGAACTCTCTCTTACTGCTGTAGCCAGCAGCGTGGAGGGGCCAGACAGCGGTAGCCTCTACAGTGACACCCACCATGAATGGGGATGTTCAGGTTAGTGCTAAGACACTGGCCTCGTGCATGTGGCCCCTCAGAGCACTGGTTACTGTAATGGCGAAGACATGGTTGTTGAAGGCGGCAAACGGCTGATGCTAACGTACATGTGCCCTTCTCTCACCTCCTCTGGGGTAACGCCAGTCCGAGGACACGAGCAAGGAGCCGGTGCGAATGCGCAAGGTCAGACTCTTAGCTCAGCATTAGCGCCATAGTAATCTTATCATCCTCATTGTGATAATACCTCATCTAAACGTCCAGTCTCATTCTCATTGCTCATATCCCCCTCGGTTTTGACTATGACATTTACATCTGATTCATGCCATACGTCTGTCTGTCTGTCTGTCTGTCTGTCTGTCTGTCTATCTATCTTTTATTTTTTTTTAAAGATGAAGGAAAGTTAAGTAGTCTAACTATCGTTGTTGTAACAAACTGAAATAAATCTCTCAGCATAACTATGTGTAGGCAAACAGCATTCAGAAGTTCTATTTTCTCTTTGTCATAAACCCTGGTATGGACATGATTGATGATTATTTCATGGCATGAGAACGGTTTCATTGTTTCTGTCACTATCTGTCTAATCTTTCTAACGCTTCCTGATTATACCATATTTTACCGGCCAATTGCTATAGGTACTGGCACTATAGGTGGCCCTACCAGGGCTTATGCACGGTCTACGCTAAGTGTTTCTGCATGCAGGCTCATCTCCACTCTTCTATAGCTCTTTGATAAAGAGTGTAGTGATGCATGTTCTAGATGTGGCTGCTGACATCACCCCAGGAAAAAATAGAAACACTCTTGTTTTGTTTTTCTCCATTTTTCACAGAAAAGAGCTAAGAGAATTGAGGGTGACTCAATTTATGTCAGACATAGCCTTTTAATGTTGGAGGTTTGTATCCCTAGAGAACTCTCTCTAGTTATGTCGTCTTGCTCTTGGCTCAATGGCTGCCTTTTTTAATCACGCTTGCATGCGCCATGATTCACTCTGCATCGCCATACATGACTAGATCTGTAGACTGAATGTGATCTTCTTTTTGTGTGAACGGACTCTAACCAAGCCACTGGTTCCAGGAGAGTGCTCTTGAGGTCATGACAAAATGTGTAGGCTACGGTTAGTTTTACGGCCCACTATACTCTATAGGTATACTCACACTTTATACCAACAAAGTGAAATATAGTATCTCTAATGGCAATGTTGAAAAACCTTACTTCTGGCAACGGCAGTGCCTGTGATGTACCTGACAGGCTAAAGTGTTAATGCTGTGTCCTAGCTAATTAAGGGCAGCAGCTAGAGAGTCTGTTATTACAGAGCTCCCTTTTTTTATTTATTTTTTTATCTCAGATTAAGGATCCAGATCCTTTCAGTTCATCAGTATTCTCCTGTCCCTGCTTTGCTCTAACTTGTACACCTGTCTCCTATCTCAGCATCATCTGTGCCGATAGAGTATTACGCTTCTGCCAATCTACGGTTGAAAACTTTGTACTTCAGTAGTGCTAATATTATTCTAGCGTGTCATACATCTCTGTGCTATTATGTATGAACTGATTGACTAGCTGACAGTTGATTTACACTAAGAATTAAGTTGATCTTTAATGCTATCCTATATTGTTACCGAAGCATTGAGTATACCCATCTATTACCCATCTTGTAAGTAAACTTCTCAGTGTTTTTTGGTAACATTAGCGTCGATATCGTGCAACCTGGCTCATTAAATAACTTTAAAGAACAACTTGATGTTAAGTGCTGCTGCTATTGCTCTTGTCATACCCATTAAATGACCCATAATGACAAACTGACCCACATCTGCTCATATCAAAACTCATGGTCTGACCTGCAGTCTCATTTTAATTTGTGTTTGTTTCTGCAAGCCTAATGCTATGAAATGTTCCCTAACAACATTATGGAAAAGGTCTTATTTTGTCTATGATTGTCTTCAACTGAATTTACATAGTTCCTCCTATAGCGCTGTCGCAAGATTCAATGAAGAATGTGTTACGGGTCCTTAGTTTGTAGACCTTTTTCGCAGTGAGCCTTTTCCTTGTTTACAGGAAGGACAGGAAGAAAGTTCACCTGTCTTCCGTAGCACATCCGGGTCACTGTGAAAACGGTCCATTGCTAAGGCTATATACACCTAGAATCTATCTAGAATCACCCGCGATGATGATGATGATAATAATAATAATAATAATAATAATAATAATAATGGTAATAATTATTATTATTATTATGACCCGAGTACCCCTGCTTCTGCTTTGTTCATGTGACTAATTTAATCAACCATAATCTGGAAAATGCCTCTGGTTCTTTTTAACCTTGAGTTAACCCTGCCTTCTCTTGTGTCCCTCTCCGTCTCTCCCATTCCTGTGCCCACTCAACCTTCACCTCCCTTTTTATTGTGCCTTTACTCCACCCGCCCTTTCGGGGCTCCTTGTCCCTTGTTACCTTCTCCATCTCCCCCTTCCTCCTTTCCTTGGTGCAGGACTTCAACAAGCCGCAGGAGGAGCTGCTCAGGCACCACGCCAGTATCAGTGAGCTAAAGAGAAACTTCATGGAGGCCGTGCCCAAGCCGGGGCCCAGTGAGTGGGACAAGCGCCTGTCCGCACACTCTCCATTCCGCACCCTGGGGATCAACGGGCAGCCTCTGCCCAGCGCAGACGGGGTGAGTCTCCGACAGCTGACCCTCGACACGTTTCCTCTAGTCACCAGTTTGCCATAAGTCATTTCAGGAGGCAGAAATATTGGGGAAAACACATTTAAAGTGTAACTATAGTTGTTAGTGATTTCCTGAACTGACTTGGCAGAGGTGGACTTCTTCATCTCGTCTTATGCCGTATCTCTTTGACTCTATAAACATCTACTGTGTGTGGATGGTTGTATTTCTTCTTTGTGGGGGGCAGGATAGTCTAGTGGTCAAGGTGTTGGACTCCCAGCCGGAAGGTTGTGGGTTCGAGCCCCAGAGTTGGCCTACCTGTAAGCATCCTTGAGCAAGATGTCTAACCCCTATCTAATAGCATGTAATTGTAAGTCGCTTTGGATCAAAGCATCTGCTAAATTACCTAATTGTAATTCTTTGACTATATGGGCCCTGGCAGAAGTAGAAGAAGAGTAAGCTGTATGGATTCCTGATATTATGGAAGAGCCTGGAAAGCTGACTGACTGACTTCTGTCTAAAAGTTCAAATAAATTCCATGCCATCCTAAGTCAGTTTAACTACAATCTCAATTGGATTCTTAATGTGTGAATTGAACGAGCTACCACCTTTTAGAGGGAACCGGTCTCTTCCAGTTACGGCATAGACGTTCTTGGTACACTGATATTGGAAGGACATTTGATTTCCGTGTGTGCATGTGAAGTCCTCTCCAGCGTATGGGCATGCGGCGAAGCAAAACGTGCATGTGTACAGAGAATGCTCCGTGACTTGCCGAGTTCACTTCTGAGTGTTTTGAAACGCCCGATACCCTGACGTGGCCTCGTCGCATAAACCACAACCCAGTGTCCTTTCCTCTCACAAACCTGTGGGGATCTTTCTTAACGGCATCCGCAGTGGGATGCGTGTATGCTCGGACTTCCCCCGTCCGTGCATTGCATGCCAGACTGACCAGAGGGCAGACCGGTGCATGGCCTAATGCACACCCCCTCTCCCCCCCGTGACTTTCTGCACGTCACCACACTACAGTGTGTGATGACTTGGATAAACATCTTACCAGTGTCCCCTTCTCTATCTTTCCATTACTTTTCCCCATCTACTGTATGCTGTATGCACACGTTCCTCTTTCCTCTGTTCTTCTGGTGTGATGCTTTGTGGGCAAAAAACTCCCGATTGCAAGTTGCAAGTTTTCCCTCACTGTAATGATGTGTAAAGAGTCCCATTTACACAACTATTTTATTAGAATTGGTACACCTTTTCTCACAGTTAATCAATAATCTAATTACTGTAACATTCACATTGAAAAGAAAAAAAATCAACAGTTTTGTTTAAAAACAAAAACAGAAAATAAGTAAATAATTAACATTTGGTGAAAGAATTCTTAGAGCCCCCCGATGCCATAACAAACTAAAAGTATATTACGAATAAAAACGTAATTTTTATATCCGAAATTAGGATTTTGTAGGAAATAAGAAATATATAACACATTATACAGAGATTCTAATTGGGCTGTCCTTGACTAAAGACATTTATACTTGACTAATGGGTTTCCTTAACAAATCTGTTTTACCTGTGGTAATGCAGAAGGAGCTCCGTTAAATCCAGTGCATACCAGAGCTTATCACTTCAGCATGGAAAAAAGCATGAATTAGATGATTCCATAAATGAAATAGAAGCTGTTTCAACCATTAACTTTTGCCCATAAAGACTCCGGCCTGAGAAACTTCAGCTCACCTGCTCATAGCAGACATTTCAATCTCCCTCCCTCTAATCCCCCCCCCCCCCCTCCCCTCCCCAGTTTGTCATCCGCCTCCCACGCGGGCCCCTCCTAGACTTCTACTCCAAGCGCAGCTGAGGGGGCTGTCGCCCCTGACAACCCCCCACCACCAGGTGGAGCCCCACACAGGCGTGAGTGTGATCCCCGCGGAGAAGGCGCCGTCATCTGTCCATCAATCAGCCTTTTAGCTTCCTCTCATCTTCCTCCTGCGGCATTACTTTTGCATTCTTCCTCATCTCATCCTCTCTTCAGAAACTGACGTTTTTTTCCAGCCTCTGTGGAACTAGATCTTCACACCCCCCCACCACCGCTTGTTTCCCCATGCGGTTGTAGAACTTTCTTGGTTTCTCCAGCAACATGACGAAACAAAAGCCTATTTTTCAGAGACTTCTCTTTTACACTGTAATGTGGACTTGGACCACATTGCTAGTTTTTTCTACTGGGTAGTTTTTTATGTCATTTAGCTTGCTTTTGAACACATTTTAAGGTACATTTATGTTACTAGTTGTCTTAGACCACTGGCTAAAGGATTTGTTGATTCGTGACACTGATATACTGGAATTATAGACTCCCACTAAAACCACATGACCTCAGCACCTGTGTAGGTAGTTACTCGGTACATTGCTGATTTTTGGGCACATTATAGTATTTCCTTTCATATGAGACCTTGAGGCAGCTTAACAGTAATATACGAACCTCTGTTTCCATCCCCAGTATTTGACAAGGCATTGTATAGCGCGAATGCAAGAGATTTGAAGTTGTTGCATGACTTTTGGGAAATCCGTTTTAGCCAAAGTAATAAAAGACGTTCCGTATGCAGTACCAATGGTTCTGTTTGTTCCTTTCATGGAGCCTGGAAGTCATTTTAGAATGTCACATTCTTTTCAATAATGATATTTGTAATTATAGATCTGTATACATATAAGCTCTGCTCTTCCTTCTAAATAAATATAAATAAATATTCATATACCTTATATTATTCTGTACGAAAACAATTTGGATAAATACTGGAGTCATCCATGTTATTACAAACATATTCAGGTAGTGTACATTTATACTCGTGCATACTTAAGTTGTACGCACAATAATATCAATGTGTCCATACGTTGTATTTGCACATACGTGCGTACACGGTTACAAGGCCACACGATGACTATATGTGTTTGTCTTTTTCTGTAGAGCTTGTGCGTTAGTGCCATAAGAGATGTTTCGGACACTAGAGCTACCCAAAAGGAAGCCAGCATCAGTCTGGGCTCCTCGAGCACATCCCGGCCCTCTGTGAGCCCGAGCAGCGAGCCGATTAGCGGCGAATCAGATTGCGCCTCGGACGTGACGCCCCGGGGAGAGGGCGTTGTTTCCGAGAGCATCTCGGCGCCCGTCGTAGAGCTGCAGACAGCGCAGCGGCCTTCCCTGCCCTCCCCCCGCGCGTCCCCCTACCGCGCAGCTGTGGAGGGGACGCGTTGTGAAGAGGGCCAGAGGTGGGAGCGCTCTGGGAGGACTTCTGCTTCCTCGCCAGCTTCCTGTTTTGTGAGCCCCGGGCGCCATGTTGTACACTGCTTTCAG
The DNA here is from genome assembly GCA_025447815.1 of Percopsis transmontana. Classification (NCBI taxonomy): domain Eukaryota; kingdom Metazoa; phylum Chordata; class Actinopteri; order Percopsiformes; family Percopsidae; genus Percopsis; species Percopsis transmontana. Next base: position 17,610 of record JAOEHI010043156.1, read on the forward strand.
GTAGCCCTTCTGACCTCCCCCAGGCTGCTGCTGATTGGCTGCCTTGCCTTGGGTTTCTGTGTGGCACGGGCTGGCGGGCGCTCACCGCACCCCTCTGCAGCACGGCTGACTAGCCAACCACGCCTGCGTCCAAATTGGGGCTGCAGACCCGGTGCTGCCGGTTTCATGGGTTGCCGCTTGTTTCTTAACACTTTGGTGATGGGTTGCCATAGTGATGGTATTTTGGTTTGACAATCTCCCACTGTCTCGCACACATTCCTGACTGTACCTCTCAATACCAATCTACAGTGAAATACAAATAGATTTGTTTCTGCTTTCCCGTTTTCTTCACTAATAACTGGTGGTGGTAAGCATTCAGGAACTGTAGTTTATTACTGGGAACAGTAACTGGGAATGGTCCTATCACTTAAAATGATTACAGCGAGAATTGCTTTTCACTGGGAATGGATGGGAAGAGCATGCATGGCGTGACTTTGAAATGACTGCTGTGAGTTGTCTGGCCCCAGCCACTCATGGGGCTGTGCTCCCATCCATCCACAGCCCCCTCTAGTGGAGACCCAGACAGTCACCATCACAGCTGTCTCCAACTCCCTCCCCAGTGACGTCTCCACCACAGAGGTCCCTATCGTCCCGACCAAGGCTGTCACCTATGAGTCTGCACAGGTAGGGGCTCCGCCTGTTCAGCCCAGATCTGTGTTAGCTTAGATGGCGCAGCCGTTCTCCTAATAGAAGCGGACTAATCAATAAGCAGGTCTGGGAGAACCGGGCCGGGAGCTCCAAGCTGAGTGTGAACTAGCACCACACACACTGTGGCGCGTGTGTGTGTGTGTGTGTGTAAGAGCAGGGCCACTGTACCTGTGCAATGGTTCTCAAACGGAGTATCAAGGTCCCCTAACAGGGGTCGTAAGATGCTTTTGAGGGTCGTGAGATGATTTAGATTTTGAAATTACCTTTTTTTTTTCCTCAGAATTAATTTTTTTTTTTTTCCCCAACTGGTCATTATGGTTGTATGTGTTGCCACATATATGCAGCAAAAGCTACAGAACAGTGTATTTTTCACAAGCTTTGAACCGTTCCTTTGCTGGCGTGAGACCCACTGTGTTATTAACCTTGTTTGGCCTAATAGGTGACAGGTGACCGGACGGGTGGGGAAAACGATGGCACGGCTGTGATCAACACTCAGACCGTTACCTCGGAAATCACCAGCAGCACCGCAGTCACCACGACAACCACTCACATTTCTAAGGTTGGCAGGGCTCTTGCACTAGAACAGTCTTTTACATTATTTTGCGCTAGGCTCACTAGCATCTAATATCCCCCCCCCCCCTCATCAGGTAGTGAAAAGTGGATTCTCTGAGACTCGCGTAGAGAAGAGAATTGTCATAACTTCAGACGTGGAAATCGACCAGGACCAGGTACAACAATTTTTTTACATAAATTAATAAATGGTGTTTCAGATCAGATTATTTCACACAGAAAATACCTTTTTAGACTAATATAAAATGTTTTTCTTACAGGGAAATGATGGGGGAGCTTCTGCCATGTAGTTTACATCAGAGACCATACAAGACTCGAACATTACTTTAGTGTTATGAGTTGCTGACCAACAAACGAACTCCGATTCTTGCATGTTTTCACACAAACACAACAGTATCACAATTACATCTCTGCACCTCAAATACATGTATAATTGATTTAGTTTTAGTAGATAACTGTTTAATGTAGGTAGATAAGAGCCCGGCTACACGCTTGCTTTGGATTTAACATTTGTTACTGACCCTGTTGTTTAGAACGGCCAAATAACATTACAGTATATTTGGCTTTTCATTTTTTTTTTTACTCCTTTGGACATACATTTTTAGAATTTTTTTCCCACTAGTACTTTTGAGGGAAATATTATTTTGTATTTCTGCCCTAGGTGTGGAGCAAACTTTTGTGAATTAAACATACCTTACCGTATGAGAACAAAAATGTTCTATACTCAAATTTTGACAGCTGTTTGGCTACTGCTCAGGTAAAAGAAAAAACACATTCCTAAATGTTCGACAATTATCCAAGTACTAGTACAGCCTACATTTTATTGTAACATTTGAATTGGGGAAAAAATTGTTTTTAAATATCTCTTTTTATAGAATTGATACTTTTGTAGTGTTTGTATTAAATTTGTTTTTTTTTAAGTTATATCTAGTTGTTTGATTTGTAGGTTACCATGTTGACCGCTTTTTTTTTTTTTTTTACTGGAAGGGTCCCTATAATATGAACTATTTCCTAATCTGACATCAGTCAAGGTTCCATTCATTCCCTGTTTTAATATATCCTTTCATTACATACATTTCTCTCTTCGATAATTTATAACTGATATAGTGTGTGTGCGCCCTTCCCTCCGCCCTGCATTTATTTGCATTGTATGTTCATAATTTGAGTCACGTCATTTTCGTTGATGGTGGAGGAAAGAAATGTACCATGCTTTGATTTGTGCATCTCAGGTTTTGTTATGGGTTGGAAAGGTACATACAGTACATCGCCTCTGTATGATTGTATGAGGAATGTTCACATATTTACATCAACCCCTACCATAAATGTGCATTCATTTTCTCAGCCTACATGAGGTAAATGTAAAAGGGGTAAAGGCAGCTCTCAAAATGTATGTGGCTTTTCTTTAACAGGGTTGCAATGTTTTTGTTTTTGTACCTGTTCTACTATACAGTAATTTATTTGTAAAGTAGGAACTCGTTCATGTGATTCTTTAATATTTTTAACACATGCCTGTTTCCAGGATTGTAATAGAAATCATGGTGTTAAATAGTTTGTATCAGCCAAGTTTGTTAAGACTTTTTACAACGTATAGATAGAAAGTAGAACGCTCACACTCTCTGTATCCCACACTTCTGTTACGATGTTTGAGAACCCTATTAGCTTATTATGGTAGCTAACATTTCTATCTAAAAGGAAAATGCGTTTGGTGTGTTAGTGATGAGAGTTAGAACTTCTTCCTGAGGGACATAGTAGACTTTCATAGTTTTTAGACCATGGAGAAAATATTGCTTTTTTGTGACATACCTGTCTTTTTATGGAAAAATAAAATATGCATTATCTTTACTGTAGTGGGCTCATTGTAGGTTTATCTAGCATATCCTTTTGCCACAACCAATTATTGTTGGGACAAATGTTCAGACTATAATTAAAGTGATACTATATTACCAAAGAAAGAATTAAACCCAAAATCAAATCTAAAGCCAGGTTTTATTGTAAATTACCAAAAGTGGGAAAAAAAGGATGAACACGTTTTTACCTTGGATCAGTTGTTTGAAAAGTGTTTATTGTCCAGAAAGAAACTATGCTATAGTATATGCTATATATGAGGTTGCCTTCACCAAAATTGTGAACTTATGAAAAAAAAATGAGTCTGCTTCTATATTAGGGCAGTAAACAAGTTGGCAAGCTTCACACTCCTTTCAATTCTGCAAAAAAGAATCACAAGGTTTCATTGGGACTGCCATTAATATTAAGGCATGTAATTAAATCAACTGTTATTATTCAGGACATTTACCTGTAAGCCTGATATTCTGTCACCTAATAACAAGGGACTATAGGCCACTGAAAGGTAAGAGAAAGACTAGGGTCACTGTTTGGGACATGGCTAAATTGCATCACATCAAATACAATATAAAGCATGTGCATTTTAGAGAATTACTGTATAAGAAAAAAAGATTTCAAGCTTCAAACACTTACCATCCAGAGAAGTCCCCGGCCCTCCAGGATACAACAACCACAGACACGTCGGTAGTAATTTTTCCTTCTGCAGTTGTCATGTCATCTTTGGGGTTGTTATTGTTGTTGCCACAGGCGCCGCACATCTTACTGGCCAGGTGACTGTCTAC
>JAOEHI010043167.1:0-21486 GCA_025447815.1 Percopsis transmontana
CCCCCCCCCCCCCCCCCCCCCCCCCCCCCCCCCCCCCCCCCCCCCCCCCCCCCCCCCCCCCCCCCCCCCCCCCATATCTCGCCCTGTACGGTGGCTCATGTCAAGGTGTCACGTTGACCGCCTTACCCTTCATTACCACCTCCCCCTTCACTCAGACCTCCCCCTCTTCTCCTCCTCCTGCTCCGTCCGTTTGCTCAGCAATCCTGCAATGTTCCCAAACTCCAGTTTGAGCTTTTGCCAATCCCACTCCCTTATCCTCATTGTGTGTGTTGTTGAATCGCACAGCTCATACCTGAGAGCAGCAATGGCATTTGACAACAAAGCCTATGTTCTCCATGTCTCTGTTTAATGTAGTGCTATTAGACTTCCCAGTGAAAACCAGAGGGGTGTGATAGGGGGAGATGAGATATGACACGGGACGAATATGAACTGGCACACCATTTGACTAGGAAGCTGCTCACTCCGGGGCAGAGGTCAGGAGTCGGCCAGGAGTCGGTCGGATTTTAGGCGCACGTTGTAATGAAATTAAGCCTAAAATGGGTGCTAACATGTTAGTACATCTGCCCCTCAGTGTATGAAGTACGGACAAAATACCAAGGAACTCTCTTTTTCCAGGGACTCTCGTCAGAAGCCAAACTTTTGAGCCAGTCCTCTAAACTCATTACTAAAATGTGCTAAAGGTACCTGGGTATAACTTTAATGAAGCACAAAAATAGCCAATGTTGTATTGATGCCCATAAGCGTACCATGAGGTTTATACTTAGTGTTGCATAACCCTAGTAGTATTAATAATAATCTACCATTAACATTCATGATGCATTATCAAAATGAAATGTAGAATTTCAGAAATGCATATATGCTTGTTTGAACTTCAAACAAGCATATATGCACTATCCATCAGGAAATATGTGACATGGTAGAAGCCTCCACACCGACCAGACCTTAACAAATGTAACACATGACAACAATGTATGTGCATTTATAACCATTAGCACTACATGAAGATGTATGCACAGAAAGTCATGCAAGAAGTGAGTATGAGCATTATGTTACTAGTGGCGATGACAATGCTAAACGATAATAGCGGTGATCTCTATCATGGGTGATTATGATATAATAATGAAGTGACTGCTGGGATCAGGAGGATGGATAGATTTGTAATTAAATGCAGAAGCCATTTGTCTTTTCTGTGTACTGCTGTAAGTGTCTGTCTCTTCAGGAATTGCATTGCAAATACATCTATTTGACCGTCTGGCATTGAACACTTGGTTTCCTTCACATCTAAACGTTGGCCTTAACATTAGTCTTATCAGGGTGAATAGTGCAACCAGCGAGTGTGACACACAAATGCATAAAAAGGTAAAAACCTTCTGCAACCTTGGCAATGCCATCCTTGAATAGTATCCCCTTGTTGTGCTTTCTATTTTATCAGTCCATCTATTTTTATTTATTTCCCTCTGTGTGTTCTTGCCTTCGTGTTGCTTGATGTGTCCCAGCCTTAGGGAGACACATTTCTGCACCTGTCTAGTGCTCTCAAACAACAACAATAACACGGTACAATGTGCAGCATAGTGTCACAGCAGATTGAGCGTACTGTATTGTCTCCATACAGTAACTGTACCACCTACAGTACACTACTAGGCACTGCTATCAAATTAGTTTAGTATTACTTTATTATACTAATGCCTTACTATATTAATGTAGAACTTTAATTTTGCTGCTGTAGGAGTTGATCAATAAATTAAATGTCGGGATGAATGAATCAACTCTCTGTTATTTTTACTACCTCAGATACACTAGCTTTGCACCAGTCAGTTACACATCATCCCGCTAGGATGCCTGGGATATGTAGTAAAACAAAGCAATATCTACTAACAATAGACAAGGGTAATCATTGTTTGTAGGTGTTCGAAGAAATCATGGCATTCAGTGTGGCAATCGTGTGGTGAATACTCACCCACAGTTAATGTTACGTGGAATTTCATAATTCACAGTTATGTGAATGTTATGCATGTTTTGCTCTTGTCTATTGTTAGTAGATATTGCTTTGTTTTACTAGAATTTTTAGTAAGCAGGTAAGTGTCTCTAAATAAATGTATTATACCCCTAAAAATGCTAGTTGGAATCTTAAAGTTATTCCAATTGTGTGGTTAGTTATGGTCAGCCCTGCAAGGGCTGGACTAATTTTTAAAATCTATCTAACATACTAACTTATTTGAAACTCTCATCGAGAGGAACTTTGTGTTTAATATGGTGTTAGACAAGAAAGTCAGATTTGGCCGCAGTTGTGACATAATTTTTGGATTGTAACCAGCTGTTTCTGACTTGTTCTCCCACTCCCAGTCTGCCAAAAAACACTAACCAAAATGGAATGTTCAGCTGGGAATTAGAATGGTGTGGAGCTTTTAAAAATTACTATAATACTTGAACTTGAACTATATAAAATGTATATATGTACAGTATATACTGTAAATATACAGTACATATGTATATATATATATACTGTATATTTCCATGTTTTTATGAGATGACATTTTGAAGGTGCCCTTAAATGAACAAGGGACAGAGTTAAATTGATGATGTTTTGTCACTGTTAAATGAAGAAATGCTTAAAAGGGGCAAGGATGCACTGTAACTCTTCATGGTGTTGATTAATGCATCCGTCAGCACAAGATGCAATGAGAGTGGATATCATTTTATGCATTAGCCCATAAACACGGTGTTTAATGTCCCTGGCCAACCACTCTTCCATGTCAATTGGTGTGGATGGAAGTGAAAGAGAGGAGGAGAGGTGTGGAATATCAATAGTAAAGCTGATTAGTAGGTGATGTGTTTGCCCGGGGTTTTAAGGTCCTCGAGAGCACAGAAGGTCGTTGGGATAAAGATGGACTGCTAGCAGACTAATAACTCACTTGCACATCAGATCCAATACAATACTTATATATAATACCTTTCCTATGAAAGGAATAATCCACCATTTCCTGTGATGCTACTAATAGTAACAGTTAACTCAGGAGGAGGTTTTCACTCTGTTCAATTAATGATAAGTGAAAAAGGTTCCTCAGGGCAGGGCTCTCCTGATCCGCTGCTGGGCTTTGAATCAAGTGACATCACTTCATCATTCGGTCCTTTAAACCTTAACATTAAAGCAGAACTCAAGAGACAAACACAAAAAACAGCAACACAGAATCTAATGTAAATGGAGATAATTTATATCAGCCACCGCGTTTTTGACAACCTGCAATTCAAAATACTTCATTGCTGGATCCTTTCTGAGACAGCACTGGCAGGGGCCAGCTTGCATCGCTACTTGTCTATCAGACTAATCTGAGCCGCAAAGCTCCAGTTAAGATTCTACTCACAACGCTAGCTTTCCAGCATTCGTTGCAGTTTACAAAGGTGCTTATGCAGGCATTTTAGAGCATGCTGGAGGGATACAAACTTTCAAAAAAAAAAATGCAATGGTTAAAAGAACAATAAGTTAAAAAAATATTTTCTGGAAACACAGAAAGAAGAAGAAAAAAAAATAGTAACTTTTGAAATACTGTAAGTTCAGTTCTTAAAAAGCCCCACGAGGGCAAACTATACACTCATTTAGGAATACTTTTTACTTTTACTTTTACTTTTTATTTTATTTTTAGGAATAGGCTACTACATTTTATCAAACATATTACAAAGCTAGCCTAAAAGTCTTGATGTTCAAAATCCAATAAGTGCTTACACTAGCAGTGACAAGATGGATATAGGTGTCGTTCCCGCTGAAGCAGCAAGGCATTAAGTAATTGGCAGAAGGATTAGCCATTTACCTAGCCACCGGAACTGTTAAAGGCCAATATAAAACCGGAGATGACATAGCTGGAAGTGAGAAACTGCTGGCTCACAAGACCTGGAGGAAAGTGTAGGAGGGGTGAGGGCACAAATCTGCATCTAGTCTGCATATATTAGTGTGTGTGTGTGTGTGTGTGTGGTGGTGGTGGTGTTGGGGGGGGGGGTGATCAGTGCTTTTGGTAGTGCCTATTATTAGAAACAGCTGTTCCCCTGGACCATCATCACTCCTGCACCTCCACAGCGCAAGATATGGCCTAAACGTGAGCTGGATAACGCTATGCATATGAGCTGCGCTAGAGAGGTGGAGAGACAGAGAGAGAGAGAGCGAGAGAGAGAGCGAGAGCGAGAGAGAGCGAGCGAAAGCGAGCAAGAGAGAGAGAGAGAGACCGTGCTGCGGCACCCAAACGGCACTGCATTACACATGTGGACAGACAGAAGCAGTGGACACATAGAAACAGGTGCAGGCAGCAATGCCCTTGGAATGTTTGTCTCTCTCTGTCCCTCCACAATTTCCTTTCGGCGGTGTGTGTGAAAGGCGTTCGTATCGAGCGGCGGTATTTTCCGCCCGTTCCCCTCTGTCAAGATTATTTTTTTACTGCAGCACACCAGGCAGCCAACGAGCAGCACGACAGACGTGGGTACCTACGCACGCCAGCGCCATTCTAGCGTTGTACTGCAGTGTACCGCTGCCTGACCTAATTCTAACACCACTGCACCCCGCCCCCCCTCGCAAAAAAAAGAAAGAAATCCATTGCCATCAAAGCTTTGCAGCCTCTAAGCATGACTTCATAGGATGGGTTTGGGGGGGCTGCAGTGCAATCCTTCTTCAGCCTAGTTTAAAAGTTCTGCAGTAGTCGAGTTTGCAGTGCATGGACATTTATTTGCTTAGGTCACTTGCTTGTGTACACAGGCACACAACACACACTCACACACTCCTCTCTCCCAAAGCAAAAGACCATTTTTTTGTGTTGACTTAGAATTAACCATATTACATTCTGTAATGTGGGGGTCCCAAAGTAACATGGTTTCAATATGCTATAGGCGACTAATGAAGCCACATGCCAAAACAATACCACGTGAAGGGTTGACGGGTCAAGAATGAATAAAAGAAAGCACAGACTTTCCTGCTCAGCCATAATAGGGAAATGTATGTCAATTCCTGGGAATGAAAGGGATCTTAAAATTATACATATTCCCGTAACCATATGCACATTATGATATAACATTTTTTTATATTTTCAATGTTATGGTAAACCTTAAATACAATCTTGTTAATATCTTGATGCAAAAATTGCTTAAACATTGCTCATTCAATTGAGAAATTGCTTAAAATTTCAATAATGGGCTTCAGATTCATTCATATGTTAAATAGAAACCCTTATTAGCCAATTTAAACATGTTTAGAATCGGCAATGAGAGTTCTTCCGTGCAGTAAAGTGCAGTAAATAATAATTGTTTGTGAATATCTTTTCAAATTGTGGAAAGCAATTTGCTTTCCACAATTTGAAAAGATATTCACATTCTCCCCAATGAGACACATGCAAAACCCTTGAATAAATCTAGGCAGTGATGCAGGTCTTTTAAATATTTGTATCTGTAAAGAATTATGTGAGTAAGTAAGATTAGAGACATGCAGGCCTCCACCAATCAGCTTCAATCACAAGTCAAGTGATACAAGTCAGGTTTCCAAGTCATGACACAAGGGAAAAATGCTCTTTTCTATGATAACATTAAACGCTAAAAGCCAAGCTGCTTCTTGTCTATAGCCTCTCATATTTCAATTAATTTACCCCCCCCCCCCCAGCCCAACTCATGCCAGTTTTGCTCTTGATATCCCTTCTAGGAAATTATCATTAGCCATGCATTTGGACCGAGCTCCATTAACCGAGCTACGTCTAATAGCTCTAGAGTTCAGAACTCTGATAACCTGAACATGCTAACGACTTCAACTCAGAGCTGTTAAAAGGGCCTCTTGCTATGTCAATCATTCCCAGGTGGGAGACAAAATGCTAGATGGCAGATTCCAACCATCAGACCTGAACCTGAAGGGGCACTAAAAAAATATCTTGCTAGGGTTGGAGGCATTTGTTTTAGGCTTAACCAAAAGAAAAAACTTTGTGAATTGAAAAAGTTCCAAAAAAGCTGACCTGAAATCGTGTACATTTTAAAATGCAGGTAACATCACACGGGAAGGGGTTAAGCAAATGTAGGAAGCTGTTTTAAATTCATCTCACAATGCTCTTAGTGCAAGACTGTTCTCACTCCTCTCTCTTCTCTTTTCTTTTCCAGACGTGAATCGTGAGCGCAGACAGACCACAGCGCGGTTACACAGCCATCTACACAAAACCACTGATGAAAATGACTCTTAACACAATCTTTATGCATGTGTTTTCTGGAAAATATATCTTTCCGATAGTACTATCATATCATATTTATTTATTTATGTATTTATTGTTTGTTTGTTAATAAATGCTAACTCAATTAAAATACTGATTTAATGGCAAAAAAATATAATCTAAATTTAGGTTTTTGCATTTAACCATAAAGGTGTGGTTCAGGCCTTCACCGAAGATTATCCTGGGAAGATTAATGGAACATAAACATGCTAAAAAATTCTTATGTATTTCTTGTACAGCTTGGATTATATATATCAAAAAATGTAAGGAGAATTTGATTTAAATACTTTTAATTTATTCAATACTAAATGCCTTGTACTTGTACTACACTGTTTACACAGATTACACAGATTTATAGCAGTGACATACTGGGTCAAGGAGCACTTAATTAAAAGAAGGAAAAGAAAGAACATACTGTATTTGTCTTAGTACACTAGGGGAGATACAATTTATACTACAGCATATTGCAGATATAATCTTTTTTTTAACCTACTTTTGATGCAGCTAATCCTTAACTTTGTAAAGCAAAAACATCCGGCCAGAGTTAATAATATCAGCTGCACACCTACAACATAAGTACAACATAACTTGCATGTTAATTAGTGATGCCTTCCTTCAAATGCCGCTAAATCAGTGCTAAAGAACATTTTTGTGTGATGTTCTTAACACACAGCCAACAGCCATTGAGTCCATCCTTTCTTTGTGAGTGGGGAGAATTCAATGAACAGCACTGTTCAACAAGGATTAGACAAATCAGATCACAGGCAACAGCGTTCCGGTGTTACTCAAGGCCTTTTATCCATTTTGTGAACAGGTGTCAGCCAGAAAGAGTGTGGGGTGGTGTACGTATTGGACCATGGGCCTTTCAGCAATAGGTGCCCTTGATGATGGGCCATATCCCATCTGGTTATTTATTGGAATAGAAAAACTGTGCATTCCATAGACTAGTTTCAATGTAACAATGTAACTAGATAGTTTCAATGTAACAACCACTCCGGTGAGATGAGTGGAGCATAAAAATTTCTTTGAGGGGTTTCTTTAAAGCTGTTGTGCAATTAGACCTAGTGTTCCAGGGGCAAGTTTTGAATTTAATCTGTGTGTACACACGTCCCAAACAAAACGGAATTAATGATGCAACACGCTGAGGAAATGCCTCAACAGAAAGTCATGAAAAGGTGAGAGTCCATGACCCGATTCCGCCCTTTAATAAAGGATAAAGAAGCTAGGGTTTTTTAATAAATCTCTTGTGCAAGCAAAGGTGGGCAGGATCTTCAATGTTCACACACGGTGTATTTAGAAACCGCTCAAGCATATAAGCCAATATAAGACATATATAAGACCTATATACCTATAGTATATGATATATATAAGATATAACTATAGATTCTAGTAGTAGCTAAACTATATCATGTAACTACTATATTATTAAATTATTATATAAATTATTATGTAATACAAACTGAACAGCAACAAGGGTGGTTCTGTTAATCATTCATGTAACAATTGCTGAAATTAATATTAAATGCTGATTGATTTGGAACCTATAATCGTTCTTTAATACCATATTTACAGCAAAAATACACAATGATACTGCTATACTTGACTGTACTCCATGTTGTCTAATGTACTTTGTAATGAACACTTTAAAGATTATACATTATAGCATGTGTGTGTACGTTAACACTATGGATTACGTATTACTATACTAAACACACTGATTTGGCTCTACAGATTTTTCTAGTCCAGCATACTGAAAAGTATATTAGTAGTTTATATATTATTCTGGTTATTATTACACACCCATGTGTGGAGCCCAGTTGTTGATACATGTGCAGAGCATGAGGCCAGTGCTCTATCTCTCGGCCTAGATGAGTTAGTTGTAACAGGAAGTTGCCGTGACATCATGATATTTTCTCAGCACTGAGATGAAGAGCTCACGCCATAGCCTCACATAAATACTCATCCCAAGGAAGCGCCAGACGCATCACTCTCCGCCAGCCAATCAATAGCCCTGACCACCAGCCACAACCAAGGCTTCATGAGGCACTCAATAGAGCAGCTGCAGCATGAGCTGCAAGCGGTGGATATATTCCTGGAGCGGTTCAATTATGGCTTCTAAGGTGGCTCCTTCAAATTTTCAAAACTCAAATGGTTATTGAGTATTTCTGAGAAAGCCATCTGAACTCCGTGGAAACAATTGCCTCGTAAGGCCACCACGGTCTGTGTGCGCCACAATCCGTACCGCTCTGTTCTGGAAATAAATGAAAATCATGGAGCCAGGATGGTTTTACAAGACTATGCCACACAAGTTAAGACATAAGAGAAATGTTACAGGCTTATTCACTGGCAGACTAAAACATCTCATTTTCGTCTTCGGTGTTGATTTGAGAAAAAATGACTCTGTCCATATAATTTGTCTCCTGTGAAAATGTTAGTGGTTGTAAATGGATGATTAAATGAGTACTAATAGAAAAAGCCATCACCTCTGACTTGCATATAATCTCATTAGCTGTTTTACCAGTGTAATGTAAGACACATGATAACACAGATAACATCTGATGAGCTATTTATTGCCTGTTTGCCAATGCTGTCGATTGGTTTTGGCAGCAACGTGCTTTTTAAAGCCAGTGGAAAATGGGCTTGTCCATGATAACACTATAATTCTGTTAGATTTGGGGTCTATTTACCAAGTAGTACTAATTACAGCATATGTGCACACACGAACGAGCGCGATTGCACAGTAAGCAGATTCACGTACAGATTTACACAGTCTCACACATAGGTTCGTGCTTAGTGTGCAGGAGTGTGTGTCCATACAAACAAAGAGAATGACAAAGACAGATTCTAACCTTGAGAAATGGCAAAAGACCGCACAAAGATCTCCAAGGAACTAGACAGTGACACTGACTCACAGCACATTCATAGTGGTTGCCATGATAACAAGGCTGCTTTTGCACACAATCAACAAAAAACAAAGTAAACTCGACATTGCAAGGTCTGGAATATACAAGGCCCAAGCCAGCCGTGTTCACGTTGCATTGTGGAAGAGCAATGGGCACGTGAAAAAAACGTATCCAAAGGCAGCCGTATTGGCAGTTGTTTTGGACAGGCCTTAGAGAAGACGGACTCATTGATTCTGATGAGCATGAAGAAGACTATGCCAGTATGCCAGACTCCCGGTTAGCAATATCTACTATTTAATTAAGGCCAAGCAAAGTCTTAAAGGTGCAGTCCTAGACATAGGGAATTGTAGGGAGTTGTCCTCATGCAGTGGCTTGTACTTATTTCTACTCCTCCCCCTACAGAGCTATAAGAGACATTTGGGAATCTGCCGACAATATAACACAATCAAGGAATATACAGTATCTTTATATCTATTATCGTGGAATGTTTTGAAATTTTAACCAGTGGAAAACTTCCTGAAAACCCTTCTGAATTACACATTAAATAATCAAGCACTTATTTACCATTTCATCCAAAATACTGTTTTTAGTGGCATTCAATTTAAAAGTGTATGAATCTGATTTAAAGTGTGAATGTGGGCCAATGTTCTTATAGTTCTTATAATTAAAGTCAAGGACTTTCTGAAGTTGCTTCAATGGCATTAAATAGAAGGAAAACATTGTGAATTGACTTGTCTAAGATTATTGAAATATAATATATATGACGTGTAATAGTGTGGGCTCTCATTGGAGAGAATGACATACTGTAAAAACATAATAATAAATGTAAAATGTAAATGTAAATGTAAAAACATCTTCAATTGGTCAATGAGTCAGCATAATGAAAGCCAGAGCACTTGCCGAGCATGCTGGGAAAGCAGGCTACATGGCTGTACCTCCGCTTTAGTGCCAGCCACTGACAATTACAAGACCAACAACAATGTCTCCCCAGACATGAAGATACATGCTAGCCTGTTTCTAGTGAGTACATCACTCAAGTATAAATGTTGCCACAGCCAGTCACTCAGCAATTTTAAAGGCAGGACAGGAGTCAGACCACAGGGTGACCTACCAGCAACACCCCCCCCCCCCAGCTCACCTCACATCAGTGTCGCCCTGCCCCACTAGCTGCTTGCCTTTGACAGCACAGCATGTCTGATGGCTAAGGCCGGTACAGGCCTGACAATGATCTGAAACCTTCTTGTAATCTGCTCACTAAATGCCAAGTTCACTAGGGCTCCGCGAGCGTACAGGCACTGTCCCTCCGGCCCTGCGTCAATGTCATAGACAAGGTTGGTCTATTGTCACCAAAGTGATGTGGGAATACTCTTCTGAGAAATCGTGTGTCTCTTATTTTTGTCTTGTCCAATTGAAGGTTAAGGTTAGGGGATCATTTCCCGTGTGAAATGCTTGTAAATCCCTTGGAGACTAAAGCTGTAGCCTGGGTCCCTGTTATAACAAAGCTAATACCCACAGGAATATGGAACATGACGAACTTGTTGCTAGTCAACTGACCTGTCAGCATGCTGCATGGCATTGTGAGGATCTGAGTTTTAAATGCTAGGAAAAGCTTAATTATTTTTTTCTGTCACAGCCACTAAGTGGTTGTTTGTGATGGAGAGGACTGGGAATATGGCATATTTCTAATCTAATGCTACTGTGGGGCTGTATTTGTATAGTTACAGTATTATGTCTACAGAGGATAGAACTATATCACAGAATTTGATGCTTATTAGTTGCTTATTTGTTCAACTGTTGGTGAAATTAGGCAATAAAGGAACTTATCAGGTAGTCTTTGTTCTAGAACTTGTACTGTAAATCCTAATAAATATATCTTCTCAAATAATACATTTGACTGATTTCCATACTAATAGAAACAAATAACAACTGGTTATGAGTTTTGTTTGGCTTGACAAAACAAGAGTGCTGGCATCAAGCCAAGCTAGCTGTGAAGACCTAATCAAATGGGATATAGAGTCTGCCTGCTAACATTGGAGGAGCGTTACCAAAGGAAGCTTTCATTTGGTGGGACATGTGGCTGTTTCTTTCTATTTGCAGAGCCCAACATTATCCACTACCAATGAACAACTCAGGGTTCCCTAAAAACAAAGGTCATCAACGTTCTGGCAGTGTCTTTCGGGGGAACATTACCGTCCTCCAAGTAAGTTTTGTGCTAGCTTCTTCACAAGCTGTGTGAAAGGTAAGAACACAAACACATAATATAGTTTGATAATAACTATGGGAAGAAAAGGAATGTGAGGGCTTTAAAGTACAATAAATGTGTGACTAAGCTAGGAACCAAAACCATTTGTAATGGAAACGAGCTAATGAATAAGACTGAAAGGAAGAATGTTAGTTAGAAGATATAGAAGAAAGTAGAATGTTTTCCGGTATTCATTCTTCCCAATTGTTTTTGGAGAGTTTTTCCTTGTGAAATTGGAGATTATGGCTTGTGAAGTCCTTTGAGACATACATAAATGTCCTTGAAGGCTAAACCACTAAACTTGACTTAACATTGTAAATAGGAACTGACAAGGCAGTATTGTTCAGATCTGTACCTAGTGTTATTGTAGACACAGAGGGGAGTAGTGGCTCTGAGTCCCATATGATGGCTAACAAAATATGCCTCTGGCAGACAATTCTTTTCCATAAACCTTTTCTACACCATCCGACACAGATCACATTTCTGCACAAACAGGATTTCATTGCGGGGGCTCACATGTTATGTTAGCTATGTGATGCTTTCATCCAATTAATCTGCAGGCAACAACATAAACATCTAGGAAGTATGAGTGCAGTTAATATATGTAGATTGACGTCAGACGTTTAAAGAGAAGAATTTCAATGATATACCCCAAGGAAACTATTTTGTTCTAACTATTCGTTCATGGTTGGTGTTATTTCTTTTGGTCGTCAAAAAGAGACCCACTGCCCTAAGACCATTAAGGCTATCGGCTGTGCTTGGCTGTTTCCCAACTGGTGTTTAGTGCCAAGAGTCTATATTAAACAAAGCACCGTCCCCTCATTTAAATGCGAACAGTGCAAACACAGAGAGGGCACCGAGGCCCAATCAATGACCCACCCAGGCATGGATAAGACAGCCCAATCAGTGCAGTGGTGGGCTCCGTCCCCCCTTAATCCCCCAGAGGTTTTGTCAGTTGGAAGCCAAACTAATAAAGAATTCATAACTTGGGCTCACAATGACAGCACATCATTGCCTCTAAAACGCTGTCTATATTTACTCAGGGACAAATTCAGTATATCATGTGAAAATGACTTGGGCATGAATTCTATGAATGTAAATAATGTAGAAGGCTTTGTCCTGATACTGGCTTGGGGACTTCCAATTTATAATTCAATAAAGACATTTGCAGACCAGGAATAAAAGTCACCATTAAAAAAGACTGACCCTATAGTGTCAGAACTGTGGAATGTCTTTTCAATCAATTTATACTGTATGAATTGTGTATGATTTTTAAATATTGGTACATTTAACAACAATGTTCTATATATAGTATGTATCAAACATTTGTCCCACATATTGATACACAATTATTGGCTTTGGTCAAGGTGAAAGTAGAAGCATTTGTCAAGGCATTTCTTTCAGCAGTTGGTGTTAATATCTTCTACTTGGTGAACACTGGACGGCTCTCTATAAGGAATGTTTTGCTTGATGCTAAATAATGTCAGCATCATCCTCCTGCCAAGTCCAGCAAGGGGGGACGCTTGTTTGCTGCCAAGCCAAAGTGGAACGGCTGACGTTCATACTGGTCTCCATACACAAACAGCTTGACAGACCTGAAATCTGTATGTGAAACACAGATACAAGCTGTGTTCTCTCTCTCTCCACCACACACACACACACACACACACACACACACCAGACTTGTGCCTTCTACTCTGGTTGGATCATTTAATGACTCCAATCCAAAGGGGCCATGCTGCATGCTGAATGGCACAAGTTGTCAGTTTATGTGTGTGTGTTTGCATGCATCTGTCTGTCTGTGGAAATGAGTGGAAAAGTATTCTGGATTTCCACTCAAATTTGAACACTCCATGCAAAATGGTGACAATGACTTTTGGTTTTCCAACATTATCACTTAAGTCAGTAAACAGCATGTAAGCTATTCATCTCTCTCTCTCTCTCTTTCTCTCTCTCTCTCTCTCTCTCTCTCACACACTCACACACAATGTTTTCTTTATCTGATTGAATTTTTCATCTTCTCTGCACTGTCCATACATGGGCACTCACTTCCATGCACGCACGCACGCACGCAGACACGCTGTGCGCGGGCAACCGTTTGCGCGCCCACGCTTAGTGCATGCCGTTGTTTCCAGGCCATATAAAACAGAGCAGAGCTTGATAAATCATGATATACCCCTTAGCACCTTGACAAAAGCTGCATTGATGCATTTCTCAATAATAGGTCTAAATTTCAAACTATTTGGTCTTTTCTGGTAGCCTATCTTCTTCTCGTTGAGTCAGCGGCAACATTACGTAATTAGCATATACTGCATCGAGGCTGAAATAGCAGCCCGGCGTTCCGTGCAGTTCTCTTGTCCTCTCTCCATCCTCTGTCACTGCGCCTACAGATGCTGTCGACTCCAGCCTTCTCTGACACCTCTCCTCTGACGCTGCTCCGTGCACGGAATAGTTAATAAGCAGCGGTAAAGCAAATCCATTTGCAGCGCCAACGTGCCCGCCCCCCCCCCCCTCTCTCGTTCTCTCTCTCTCTCTCTCTCTCTCTCTCTCTCTCTCTCTCTCTCTCGTTAATTCTTTGCCTCTACTGGTTGTGACACCGCGGGGAAGTAGTTAATGCGCACGCATCGGCTTTGACACATTGCGGATCTCGCCGTGGTGCCGGAAGGAGGACGCGCGCTGGGCCACGGGCGAGATTAATTCATCATGCAGCCCGCATCTGTAGTGGCATAGAAAAGCATGCGGTACCCTGACTAGTCGTTACAAAACTATCCGGTTAACTGTGTCATGCACCGCATGTCACAGTGACACACCATAACTAAAGGTCACTTACCATATTGACTTCTGAGACCATGTCGATACTGGCGATGTCTATGCTCATGCCAACGTCCACAGGGGCACCTTGGGATTGAAACATTAAATAAACTCTCAACTGAAATGTGCGTTGTTCTAGTAGGTTTAAATCCGATGTGTTATTCTTAGACATAGCCTACGCTGTTATTCCCATTATGGCAGAGACCATAATCCCAATATGTTTACCTCCAAAATCAGGTCTCAGACGAATATCATACCCCTTCAGCAGCTTGTCAACGGTGGCTTTGACATATGACATGTTGCTAGGCTCGTTGGCGCTATGGAAAACAAGATATGGGTTCAGTATCATCAATACATTTGGAAGATTGCAGACTCAATGGACCGGCTAAAACCGGACAATGCATATTCGTCTGATCTCACCTTTGCGCCCCGCAGACCATTGCCACAAAAAGGGAAAGGCAACAAATCCCGCAACGTCCTCGGTCTAGAGTAGTCCACATCACTAACTTGGATCAAGAAGATGACTTTGAGAAGATTTCAGGGATGCAACTTAGTCACGGGGCGGCCGGTTATTCCAAGACCAACGCCTGCGCGCCGTTTCAGGAACATCAAAGCGTAGTTGCGACTAAAAAACCCCAATAATTCGGAGAAAACTGTAATCACTTAAATCACAGAAATAGGTGCGCGCGCTTTACCTGGATATCGATGTTGGCGCAAAAATTCGCAGGGATGCATGCAGTCGCCTAAACCATATCAATATGCCGGGCAGATTCCAGCCTCCGGCTAATTCCAGCGTTTCAGCAGACACAGCAGTGTCCGGAGCAGATTTGCATCAGGCTCGCCTCTCTGTGTTGCTCGACTCAAGATCTTCAAAAAAAATAAGCAGTGAGCGCGGCCCCCTGATCACCTTTACTAAGCTCGAAGTGGGGCATCGTGCAACACAAGCACGTCTGAGGAGCTGCGCATTTTCTCTGCTCTACCTGGGCGCTCGAGCTCTCTGGCAGCCAGGCAGATTCCATTCGCCACGCGTCACGGGCTACTGACCAAGTTCATAATTTGTTAAAAACCGAGAAATTGCATTAAAAACGCACCGCACGAATAATTAATGAACGAGAAGATAACCGCAAAGCCGCAATGACTCGTGTAGCTGCGTGAAATGAGTAGGGAGTTCAATTTTCCCTTGGAAATGTTGGAGGGCATTCTCAGTCATTTTACTAACTAGATCTCAGTTTCTTATCAAAATGTTAAGCCGCATGTATCTCGCTTGGCTGGTGTGTGAACTTATAAATCGTAAAATATTGAACATGTATTTCTTTCTCTCTCGTTCACACTCTCTCTCTCTCTTTCCCTCTCTGTGTGTGTGTGTGTGAGAGTACGCGTGCATGTACGTGCATTGCTCGAACTGATAATCACGTCAGCATTAGAGATAATGATTGTAAAGCATATTTTATGTGTCTAAAATAGGTTCTCTGGTTCATCTTACAGAGTCTCAAGTGGACAATAACTGGTAAGGCAGCAGAGGAGCTTGTAGACGGGTGACAGGACAACACTGTTAAATGTCTCCTGGCGCTTATTCGCAGTAAAGTTGAAAGGAACAAATAACTATGAAAATGTGGAATCAAAAGGGTAATTTCCATAAGATTATATTTAATCTTTCAAATGCAATTTTAAAAAAGGCGTTGAAACAAGAAATGTTCAAGCTTAGCTGCTCTACTAATAAAAAAGTGGGCCCAGCCAGAAGTAAACATTTGAAGACTGCGGCGCTGATCTTCCAGGCGATAGGAGCTGCCCATGGTGCTAAAATCTGACTAACATCACTGGAGGAGTTTCTTTAAACCAAGGACAGTCTGTGTCCTTGTTCAAACAAAGAAAGCCTTTTGGGGATTTTCCCATGCTTATAGTCTATAGCTTTGAGAGTTTTTATTCCACTGAATTTCATCACACAGTTTAATTACATTTTTATCATAGTAGTTAAAAAATGTTTGAGGCCTATAGCTTTGTAACTGGTGATGACTTCACATCACTTCCAGGAAAGAATGTAACAGCACATTTAAGGGGTCTCAGATTAGTATGTGATTGGGTTAGTTTAGGTAGGTCTTGTGAAGACCAAACACAATATTAATAGCAATTACAAGTTCATAATTTACTATAAAATGTATCATGCCGCTTTAACAATGCTGAGGTGATGGATTGCTCTGAGCTATGCAGTTCCAGGTCCAGCCAAGTTTTTGGCAACATGTCATGGAGGTTTAGACATAATCCCAGCTAAAAGGAACCCATTAACCCTATACAGACCATGCAGTCCATTCCTCGTTTTGTTCTAAAATAAGATAACACTACGCAAAATAGAATGTATAATACTATTTTGACAGCTTCATTATGTGATAATGTTCCATTTAAGGTTTGTATTTGCTGTATTTGTAGTGTAAATAATAAAGTCTATTATTAGTATTATTTATTTCTATTTGTTCAATTTTGGTACGTTACTTTATTTTGAAAATCTTTATTTTAAGCATAGGTAGCCTACTCTAAATATATGCTATTATTATGAGTGGTATTAGTGGCAGCAGTGTTATATGAACCCACGTGACTACATGGCACCAGATGCCACCTTTTCTCTTCTACTCTTCTCTACTCTGTCCTTCCTCTGTAACTCTGTTGGCCTTGGTTGTAGAAACCACTGCCAAATCGTTTTGGATCTTTCAAAGTGTTATTCTTAGTGGTGCACCACATACTTATATTTAATATAAGGATCAGTGTGTTTCTTTGGTCTTGGTTAACGGCAGCGTAACCCCATTAATGTGAATGGTGTAAATGGGATGATAGCATAAGTAAATATATTTCGTCAGGATACTGGGATAAGTAGCCTAAATGAATCATTGCCAATATCTGTCTCAGAATTGTGAAATTCACCATGCTATTGTAAGATTAAACTTTTGCAAAGACTGTTATACTAGCTTGTTAGCGTGCCACACAACATTGTAAAAAGGTATAGGCCCATAAAATAAGCTTAAGCTGCACTGGATCCGACAGCTTTCACGTGCAAGAGGACGTGATGGCACCATACTGCAGCTACAAATGTGGCTGCCTTTTCTACAGCTCTAAAATTACATTTCAAAGTAAGCTATACTGTCATCTAGCGGTAAATGCCGTACATGCTAGGAAAAGAATTGTTGGCGATGAAATCCCCAATTTGTGTTTTCTCTCTATGTCTACAGTACGTCCCTAGCATGTAAACTTTTAGTATAAATAGCACACCATTGTTGTATAAGCAGCATATATATTGAAAGTTGATTTTAGTGAAACAATTTTAAGTATTATTATTTTGGCATGCTATGGACAGTATTAAATCCTATAGGTATATTTGTACACTGACATTGGATGTTTACTTTAGATTTAGTTCAAATGGGTTATAAGTGAAATTTAAATAATCAACTTTAATGGTGTCATCCGGTAGGGCCTACACGGGATCTCGTTTCCTGTGCCTGCATTTTGCGACTGTAAAGTTTATTATTGGCTATATAAATACTGTAAACCTGACTTAATCTGACTATAACAAGCATCATCTGAGTTCTGTATGATGCGTTGTGGTGGGGTTGAGTGCAAGCGCACGAAGCAACAAGACGAAGCAGTTTAAGTCGAAAAATACG
The DNA here is from genome assembly GCA_025447815.1 of Percopsis transmontana. NCBI lineage: Eukaryota > Metazoa > Chordata > Actinopteri > Percopsiformes > Percopsidae > Percopsis > Percopsis transmontana. Next base: position 17,831 of record JAOEHI010043167.1, read on the forward strand.
ATCGCTTACTCGACGTTTAATTAGAAAAAATCTCAAAATGTAGCGAAAGTGAAGAACACAGCTCTAGCATGGCATGTAGCAAAAGCAATAGCAGACAATTACCCTCACCCACCCTCCCGTTTATATTGAGGGTGCGGTGATGCGAGAATGCGATGCAGGTGCGTCTCTGGAGTGAGCTGGGTATGAGGACGCCCGCCGGTTTAGTGCACGAGCTACGACTACGGTTTTACAAGTCCATGTTTTTTTTCTCCGTAGTATAGTAGGCTATACATAAATACATGAACAAACAAACACACAGGAAGACGTTTTCCTTCGACAGAACTTGAAATAGAAGTTGCTGTTTTTTTCATGTAAGGGGTTGAACCCAGCATCTTACAGCTGGGAGACAACCACCAAGGCCAATAGGTTGTCTTGCCCATATTATGAGCTGGTCTTCTTCCTTGCAAAAAGCATTTAAAGCCAGTGCCACACTGGAAAACCCCATCCAAAGAATGCAAAGAATATATAGCCGTAAACTAGCTTGTTTATACTTCCAAGAGTATAGAGGTTACAGTAACAACAGATTTGGTTATATTTTCCAGAACAGAAGACAAATTGAGAAATGTCTAAACTAAGTCCGTGTGTGGTCTGGAAAAATAAGAGGGCCTCTGGCATTTGCCAACCTTGACTTTCTCTGTCTATCACCCCGTATTGCATGGGGTGAGCTTTTATTTTGTTATGAAAGAAATATCTTGTTTTTGGGGGTCAAGTGGTTTCCCTGAACCTAATTCTCTAAGAAGCTCTCTCCCGCTGAGAGGAAGTATGATGTGAGAGACCAGGAGCTCCTGGCGGTGAAGTTGACACTAGAGGAGTGGAGGCACTGGCTGGAGGGTGCTCAAGAGGCTTTCATGGTCTTGACTGACCACAGGAACTTCAAGTAATTCCAGGCAGCAAAGCGCCTCAACCCATGCCAACGGAGATGGTCTCTCTTCTTCGCAGGTTCTCCTTCGTGGTGATGTGTCGCTCGGGGTCCAAGAATGTCAAGTCTGATGCCCTCTCGCCGATCCACGAGCCAGAGAACGTAGTCGAGAAGCCCACTACCGTTCTCCCACCTCCCTGGATTGTCGGCCCCAATCAGTGGGACGTAGAATAGGAGATCCGCACAACAGGACGGAGAGAGGCTGCACCCGCCGGATGCCCCCCCGGGATGACCTATGTTCCGCCATCCATGATGGGGTGTCATACACACTAGACCTGCCCATGGAGTGCAGCCGGTTCCACGTGTCTCTCCTGAACCCTCTTCCTCGCCGGTGTACTAAACCACCGGCCGAAAACCATCCACATTACCAGCACACCCCAGTCACACCTGTCACCCATTATTCGCTAATGTCATTATGTGCACCTGTGGGAAGGGTACGTGTGTGGGGATATTATATTGAACTGCTGTCGTGTCGTTTTGCTTTTCTTGTATTAAAAAACGCAGAGGTATACATTAGTTTAAACTGCATTTTTCGTCTCTCGTGTGTCTCCTGTTCTGGGCCTGCACTCACCCACACTCGCACCTCTTCCTCTTTACTTGTCCCTCCTGTGTGATGTCCTCCTGTGGCTGGGGGGTGACTTTTGTTTTTTTATCCCACATCTTCTTATTGCCTCTCTAATGTGCTTTTAGAGGTGGGGTGTGCCCTCCATGTGCCTCTATATAACATCATTTTATTCATTCACTTTTAGTATGAAGACACTGACGATAATTTTATGTAATCTATCCATTATTTATCTATTAATGTTAAAAATGTGTATCTTAAATGATTGGGAATCAATTCAGGTGTCATCCATTTTGTAGAAGCATCACAAATCTCATTCCAGTCTCTGCCTGTGTTTATAACACAGTGTGTGTGTGTGTGTGTGAGAGAGAGAGAGAGACAGACTAATGACATACATCTCCTGTAGCAGATATGCAAGTTTCAGTGATTTGCCCATCACCATGGCAACCACTCTGACACAGACCTGCGCAGTGTTACATGAGTTACTATGGAGAGAGCACGGTGTGCATGAGTGTGTGTGTGTGTGCATGCACAAGAGCAATTATGATGAAGAGTGCAGACTAGAGTGCACGAGAAGCAATCAGACTCAACATTCTGCCTGAATCGTGTTTTTGCTGATTGCAAATGAGGTTCTACTACTTAGTTAAACAGGAAATTTAATTTAAATTTTTAATGGATTTTTAATAATAACGTCTGATAACTGCTAACAAAGCACACAATAAAGGGGGCAAAATAAGCACCTGCCTTATACATATATATATATATACGTACATACATACATACATATATATATACACACACACACTATATATATATATATATATATATAAAAGTACACCAAAAATACACAACAACAGCTCATTAACTTAACTTTCTATGAACTTGTATCCTGACTAAATCCTGGATACTGCTGTTGCGTGCTGATAGAATGATGGTGTGTTACTGGCCATTGTGGCCATGTGACTGGGCACTGGTGTGTTTGAATGACACATAGCATAACACATAACATCCTGTTATGGAGGGCATCCCTTCCTGACATGAGCGTGTCTGTTTGTGAATCTTTGTTATTTTAACAGGTTAATAATGACCCCTGCCAGAAGGACACGCTTGTCCAGGAACCCTTCCAAGAATATGACAAGGAGTTCAGCTCATTAGAGTGGCCATCATATATCAATCTGAACATCTGCTGCTGAAAGCTACTCACGCAGACTGTAGATCTACTGCCAACGAACTCAACACTTCTATGGGAAGCATCACAATTGACATTGACCATTTTCCAATAGATAGGTTTCAATACCTGGTTGCGTCCAAAAGAGAGCAGCAGTTTTCTACATTGTTGTACCACAGACTACCATAAGATGGCGTACTCACGTCACTTTTTGTATCTATTACACAGTTGCAAAGAGCCGGAGAGAAATAGTTCTATTTCGAATACATGTCCGTTTTATGTTGCAATTGCACTAATCGGTCAATGTACAAAATAATACAACACAAATTATTACATAACATTACTACATAAAGCAACAGTTTGTATGCAACCATTTAAAGCAAGGTGCTTTACAGCACATTATGACACTCCCACAATGTGTCCGCTTTCATCCTTTTGTAACACAATAAAATTGCAAATGAGCTGTGGAAATATTAACTACACCCATCATAGCAGACAAAGCTTAGGGGGATAGCATGGTGTTGATTTACACATTTATTAAGAATGACAGGTGTGTATTGATTTCTTGGTAAATTGATGGGACTGCTAATGAAGCTACAGTGCATTTAATATGAGTTATGAGTGCACTGAATATGACAACATTCCTGTTGCAACACACATACTGATAACTCCTTGGCTCAAATACACTAGACCATTAAATAGGTTGACAAATCCTCACTGTGGATGTAGCCTACTTAGAAAGGTGAATCAAATAGTGCTACAAATCAAATCCCAAAATTATGTATTTTAAAAAATAAATACATACATTTACATTTCTGTAACATTGTGTTACTTACTGCGGTATTACTGTACCTCATGACTGACAAATCACATATTTCCTATCATCATCATATCATCATCGTCCGCTTATCCGGAATCGGGTCGCGGGGGCAGCAGCTCCAGCAGAGGACCCCAAACTTCCCTTTCCC
>JAOEHI010043188.1:0-21483 GCA_025447815.1 Percopsis transmontana
CATGATTGTGTAGCCTACAGAACTAGACTGAGACCATTTAAAGGCCTTTGCAGGTGTTTTGAGTTAATTAGCTGATTAGTGTGGCACCAGATGTCTTCAATATTGAACCTTTTCATAATATTGTAATTTTCTGAGATACTGAATTTGGGGTTTTCATTAGTTGTCAGTTATAATCCTCAAAATTAAAAGGAATAAACACTTTAAATATATTAGTCTAAATGGAATTACTGAAATAACTCAACTTTTTGATGATATTCTAATTATATGACCAGCACCTGTATACACATACACTTCAGTTTGTGTCCTGAATTCCCCTTGTGGTTGAAACCAGATTACAAAAACACTTAACGGTTTGAAACTCAAGAATGCATGCTCCTACTGTAAACTGAGTGGCTTGCATTCTTCTCCGCTCCTCCCCCTAAAGCGCTCACATGTTTAACAGTAGTCTCTCTCCCTCACCAAATATGCTAATAATTTAAAAAATATTATAGAAATATTTTTTTATATAAATGGCCCATGGCCATAAATGTATATTCTAATTAGGAAGCAAAGACCCTCACCCCTTGTTCAGGGCAGGCTGTCTCTTGTTTTAGGCCTAAAACTAGAGAAAACTACTATGCCTCCTAAGCAATGTTTGTTGGTGCTTCGTTAATAGTGGTCAATTAGATTAACAGAGATGTATGAACACAATGGCCTGCAAAATTAACAAGCAGAGGGAGCGTTTTTCATCATTACGCACAATGATTATGAATTTAACTTTGGAGGAAAAACACGTGAATCTATATCTGTCCGCAGTTGTGCCGATGCTGTTAATTGAAAGTTTAAGATGATGAATGGGTGTAATAAATGCTTTCACTTCTTATACATCTTGTTAAAAGTGCGTCCATGGTGATTAATTTGAATAAAGAGGCAGTGGGGCCAACTCAGCCACTGTCAACAGACGCTTATTAATTTCGCCCCTTCTGAGTTGCGTCTCGTTATTGCGTATTAAAAGTTCTTGGCCTTGCCATTTCTTGACTAAAATAAATTATTGTCTCCATTTACCATTCAGTGTGATATTTGCATCTATAATGGAACACATGGTGCACTGTTTTGATGATGGAGTCGTCATTTCATATTTTCATAACCTCATCACTATGTTTGTCACCACAAACAGGGTACAATTTGGCCCCAGTCCACCTTTCCAAATAAAATGTGTTAACATTCAGGAACACATTCAGAAACTAGATAGCTTTTATCAGTTGGCTAGCAAACCACTGACCAATCAGTATCCTGGTGGGTAGATAGTTGGTGCAGACAGCAAGTGCCATTGGAAAATCTTCACCACGTGGGTCTTGTTCTAAATGGTTGAACGTGGTCCAATTGCTAGTGATTTTGTTAACACCGCCTGGTGACGGACGGTTTTCAATTGAGAGTTCCCAGACGGACATACAAAGCAAAGCCAACTGTAGAGGCGGAGCTTGCCTTATTCAGGGCAGGTTTAACCAGGCTAAGCTAGTGCCTGTGATTTTGTCAAATCTTACAATGTGTCTACATCTACAATAACACAATAGTTTTAAAATCAAGGATAACAATTGCTTTGCGAGTTCTTTGTTTTTCTGGCTCAAACTGCAAAGAATTCCTCCTGTCTGAGATGGGTTGGAACTTCACTTCCCAACTGTACAGCTCTGCAGCTCAATTCATTCCATGTAGAGTAGTCTTAAGTGATAACTTTTTTGGGCATACCTGTGGGTCTTGTGCAATCAAATACAGCACTTGTAATTCTGTCGTCCTGCAGTATTTCTATGTGATCATTAATTTGACTATACCACATTATTGTTAAGAGAAGGGCCCCACCTTGAATATAGTGCTGCCCAGCTGGGCAGGGGACATGCTAACGACAACCCCAGCAGCCTGGAGGGCTGCGATTTTCTCCTTGGCACCACCCTTGCCCCCGGCGATGATGGCACCAGCGTGACCCATCCTACGGCCAGGGGGAGCGGTCAGACCCGCAATGAATGACACCACGGGCTTGGCGTTTGCACCCTGAACAGAACAGAGAAAAGAGGTTAAAGAGGCAAAAAGGTTAAACGGGATGACATAAATAGTAGAGAAGAAACACAGGAGATGTTCTAACCACCCGCCATGCCCCACATCACTACTACAGGGTCAAGCAGGCCATTTAATTGCATGGGCTGTTGGTATGTGACTAGATAAGGGGGGCTACTGAGCCATTTCACGGCATCTCATTTCAGACGCGTAATTAGCCAAGCCAGCCGATTAGCTCAGCACCTATATGTGGTTCTCGCTTGGTGATGGATAGCGACATTCCACTGTTCTAAGGTGGGAGCTCATATATCATCTTCAGCAATGACACCATAATGTTAGGCGAGTTAGCTGGAGTGTGTGTGCGTTTCGTCCTTAACGTCGCGATCACCATGGCGGCATAGCGAGGGGGCAGGGTGTACGCAGCAAGGTGAGCAGAGAGGCTTGTGTAACTCGCTGCAAACGAGAGGCGGAGGCTGGCGGGAACGAGATAAAGCAGCCATTAATACAGGTTGGCACCCACGCTGGGTAATTGTTAAAAAAAAATCTGGCAAATCGGATAATATGCCAGGATGAATTTAGGGAGGCCCTGGTTGGACACACACTGCTGGTGAGATATAGAAAACTTAACAGCAAGCAGGAAAAAAAATTGCCGTACAATATGGCAAACTGGCTGTAAATGCTCCAAAGATATTGCACGGCGGCTGCTGCTGGCCACTGAAAGCGAATGTGATGAGGGACTCTGCACAAAACCCAGTTACATTTCTCAGCATTTTGACAAAATGAACCTCCCTAGTCTGAATCAAGTCTGAAATCTAACTATACAGAACAGGGTTTAATTACTCTATTAATCCCTGCCTCCCAAGACACTAAGTACTCACAGCGCATAAAGGGAGGGCAGTCATATTATCATTTCCTTTTCCCGTCTTTTGTCTTCCACAGTTAACAGTTGAGATATATTGCTTTAATTATGAAAGCACAGGGGGTGGTTCCCCCATTTCTCTGCCTGCTAACAGGAGTGGAAGATGGCCTGTTCCTGGCAGAACAGAATTTAGTCGGCCTCTGGATGAGGTATTATCTTCGCCAGGACATGTCAAACCGAGACAATTACCAGCCCCTATTCACATGATAGTTAGGCATTAATAGGTGTGTAGCACACCAACACAGGTGTTCGAGACCTCAGCCTCCCCGGACTACAATGTGTTCATTCTCCCATGCTGAATTACAAGGCCTTAAGTCACCTCGGTGGCCAGAGGCTGGGTTAAACGTCAAGGAGGGGAAAAATATAAAAGGTCAGTAAACCTTCACGATAGCTTAAGTTAGGTGTCAAATACTCTACTCTATACCTACTTACATTTACAGCATTTAGCAGACGCTCTTAACCAAAGCAATTTACAATTAGTACATTTGTCAACAGTTGAACCGGTTAACCACCAGTTCTTGCAAGCTTGAAATGCATGAGCAAATTGCAATGCGGCCTATCCATATAAACTTTATGTCCGACTTGATGTATGACAGTGACCTGACATATGCAATATGCAATATACAGTAGAACCTGTCAGCAGGTTTCTCTCACGGGTAAGCTACATGCCCATTTGTCTCCAGTAACCAAACTGTCACATCCACAATTGGATTGCCAACTACTGACATCTCCAGGTGGGAATTCAATGAACAGCCACAGCTTGTTAAATGATATTGACCATGGCGTTTAAATGAAACCAGAAACCAAATGCACACGCATTCAATCTGACAAAGACTGACTTTCACTGGCCCATGTTTTATGAATCCTGTCGATATTTCCACTAGATGTTACTCCAGAACAACAGAGACTTTCTGCTCCACTGTCTTCACAGTTCAGAAAGAGGGTTTGTTTGTGCCACGTCAAAACGTTTTAAACGCTTTAAACGCTTTAACTAAGCTACGGTTTGTACAACGCTCCACTGTGTTTGAGTGCACCGCGGATCTCGACGCTGCTCTCTGGGTTTTCAAGCGCGTTACGAGTTTCATTTGGATGGCCTCAAGTTGTCAACACTCCGGCAGATTGGGCGGTGGTGTATGAACTTTATATGTTGAGTGAGAAAAGAGCTATTCTCCTGAGACGCCGCGGAGAGATTTGCATGCATTAGCGCAGCCAAGAGCAAATCAAATCTATTTCCAAGCTTGAAAGCACCGTACGAGCACAGGCTCACAGAGCAAAAATTAGAGAACATTTTCCCAAGCACTAGGCCTACTGGAGTGAGGAACATCACTTAAAAGTTCTTAGCAACGGAGCTGTGCAGGCTGCAGTCGCTGCTCAGAGGACAACTCTGTCGCTGCTCAGAGGACAACTCTGTCCCAGGCGATACGTTTTTGGGTGTAGTATACACACTTGCATGCAGAGAAAACAAAGAAATGAAGACTGGAGGGTCTTGATTCTAAAGCTCTCTATTTGTACACCAGTATGCGTATGAGAATGTGTTAGTGATGTGTAATTATGCCAACCTAATGACTTTTGGCAATGTGTTTGCACAGATATTACTTTATGGCAGTTGGTTTCATGCTATTAGATGGGTGCCCAATCAAGCCCTACCTCATTGATTGGGTGCACCTGTATGGTATCCCATATATAGGGTGACCCATCATGCATTGCTCTTTTGCAGGAAAGTCCAAATGGACAGATTTTTGCACTTAATGCACTTTTGGCACATTATCACTGTCTGTACCATGCCCTGTAAAATGGATTGTGGATGGAAGATAGAGAATCACACCTTTACGCTTTCTTTCCATCAGATGCAACTGAGGTCTGAACACGCATGACAAACATTCAGTTGTGAATGTGAACTCTCTGGGAATGGAGACGGCTCAAGCATTGCTCATGACAGGGAGCTAAAGGAGTAGAGTTGCCTAATTTCACCACTAGGGGCAGAGCGAACAAGTGGGTTGACGGTAAAACGCAAACAACAACGCGATGTACTTGAGTGCATGTGCACTTAGTCCAATTGTGTGCTTTCAATTCATATCCAAACACAAAAGGGATACATCTGCTCAAAGTGGTTCCTCTCAACTGAGGGATTTTATGGGTACTGGAGACAAAATGGCGATTCTACACGTACACAAAATAAATAAAAAAAGTACTTGAAAAACCTGAAATCTGGAAGTACCTATGAAACCAGGTTTTACACACTATCCGGCTGCACAATTATGGCCAAAATGATAATCAAAATATATGTATTGCACTTTCACATTTAAATAAACATACCACTGCTTTCACTTCCATGTTGTGCTACATTCCAGCTAAAATATGACTAAAATATGACTGGTGCATCTTTTACTAGAAGCAAAATATAAATAAAAAAATTGTACCAAAATATAGGGTACCTAAAAATAAATAGCAGCGTCGCTATTATGGATGTCTTGAGTTGACGCTGGCCAAGGACGGTGGGGTTTCTATGAGCGGAGCATTTTTAAAACGCCAAGATCGCAGACGATCATGTTAATTTAATTGTGGGAAGCCAAAATTGTGATCCGAGATCAATATTCGATTAATTGTGCAGCGCTACTATCCGTTTTAGTAAGGGAGGGGGGAGGGAGGGGGTGTGCTCAGGTTCCTTACAGAGTTGTGCTGTTTGAGGTACTCTGCAGCATTCTCCTCGGCGTCGCCGCCGATCTCTCCAATCAAGATGATGCCCTCCGTCTTCGGGTCCTGCAGGAACACCTCCAGACAGTCGATGAAGTTGGTCCCGTTGAAGGGGTCGCCGCCAATGCCTGCACAAAAAAAATAAAAAAAAACGAAAGCATTATAACGCTATTAGAGACTGCTCGTGTGCATTGGAATAGATGCCCAGCTTTAATGTGGAATATAAAGCAGGTCAATCTATCAGAGATACTAATCAGTTGAGCAGTATTAGCGGTTAACTTTAGTTTTGTTTTCATCACGTCTACAGTAGGAAAACAATTAATTCTAGGAAAGAATAAAGCATAATTGTCGTAAATATACCATAACCAGCTACAGTGCATTTCATGTATTAGCTACATTATTAGCTTACCAATGCAGAGTGACTGGCCCAAGCCGACTTGTGTAGTTTGATGCACAGCCTCGTATGTCAAAGTCCCCGACCGGGACACAATGCCTGCCAGAGGATTTAAAGAAAAATGTAAATAGAAAGACTAGTTTAACATAGTATTGGGCCTTCAGTTTTCCTTTGACTTTTTGGTGCAACTTAACACAAAAAACAAACAACACGCCACTGTTGTCACTCTATGATATTAGTAGTGTTATCTCAAAACAGGACATGTAATGGGAAGAAAAAAAAAAAAAAAACTCCTTAGGGGGATCAACTTTGATGCATCTCTGCCTCCAGCATATAAATGTGGAAACTGGGTACTCTTATTAGGAGAGCTGTGCTACAATAGCCCATGTTCTATTTATAGTAAAACAGATGTAAGCTGTTAATCATTAGACACTTACTAGAGAACACACACAGAACCCATAAAGAAAAAGGAAAGGTAAAAGGAAATTCTGCCCAGAAGCTTTTGAATAAAACCTTGGGGTGTCCAATATCTGTAAACACCTCCCACTTCCACAAATTAACTTAACCGCTTCACATAACCCAGCTCTCCAAAGACACAAACCAGAAGTGGCTGAAATAGACACGGCTACCAACTGAGTAATCAGTCAGGGATCAGCTTTAGGTTTCTATTCATGCCACACAGAAAAATGCATATCATACCAATTCTTCCTTTCTTGTGGATGTGACCTGGCATGATCCCAATCTTGCATTCTCCAGGCTGCAAATAAGGCGACACAGCTATTACATGTCAAGCAAACTGTCCCACGCGCACTGAGAAACGCTGCCAGTGTCAACATTAGTTATTGAGACACGTCTGATACCAAGGAAAAGAAGAAATCACACTTCACTATACATTACAGGAGATTCCCTGATTCCACGTGTCATGCTGTAATGATTTGTTTTGAAGAAATCTCAGTTTTTTTGCAAGCCTACATATTACCATTCTGAGCTTCTTTGCCCCCTGCTGCCTCTCTGACGGAAGAATATAGTGGTAATCCATTATTCACTGCATTTCTTCATCGGTTTTAAAGCCCTAAACCTTTACCATCAACACAGAAACCCTTCAGGTGTCCGTTTCTCTCACGCACACCCACACACACACACACAGGGTGTGTCCTCCCTTACGTTGATGACTCCTGGGCAGTTGGGGCCGATGAGGCGGGTGGCGCTCTGGCGCAGGAGCTTGTGTTTGACCCGCACCATGTCCTGCTGGGGGATGCCCTCGGTGATGCACACCGCCAGCGGAACCTCGGCGTCTATGGCCTCGATGATGGCGGCCGCCGCGAAGGGAGGGGGCACGTATATCACCGTGGCTTCGGCCCCCGTGCCCGCCCTCGCCTGAGGCCCGGGACGCGGGTCAGAGAGGAGACGCATTCAATTACATTTGTGTCGGTCACATGCACAGACAAGGGCAGCAGCAATGAGCGAAGGTGAAATGCTTAGTCGCAGCGCACACCTGACTCTGAAAGTAAAAATAAAATAAGGCAAAAGAATATGTAGACAATTCAATAAAAGCAGAGAGGTAACTGAATAAGGCGACAGTTGTATATATGGTGTAGTTCTGTCAACTGCTCATCAGCCTAATGAGCTTGCAGAAAAAAAATAATAATAATAAATTATGTCTCTGAACCTGCTGGTTCTGGTCCGCAAAAGAGACTTTGAAGGTTGTGAAATAGTGCCACCTGCTGTTTCTCACAAAAACTGTACTTGAAGCTCCATGGCTCTTTTGGGCCATTAGCTAACAATTTATTATTAGCTCGAGTTCATAAATGCCATTTCTCTTCATGCATTTCACACGTATGATCTTCAGAATCCCAATGAACCCAGTGAGAAGGCAGGGGGGCACACCTACCTCCTTGACAGAGTTGAAGACTGGCAGGCCGAGATGAGTCTTGCCCCCCTTGCCAGGGGACACCCCGCCGACCAACTGGGAGCCATAGTCCAGGGACTGCTGACTGTGGAAGGTGCCCTGGTGAAGGAGATATTACTCATTGTATATGCACAGTTTTCTCAATGTATGTAGCTGGATGGAGGAAAGCCACACTTGCGGTCATAAACTTAAGGACAGGGAGAAAGTAGGGTTTCTGAGGGTTTTCTTTTTAAGAGCAGGCCTATTTCACCTCACTAGGGGGCCGGATTTTAGAGATGGCTCCCTATGTGAATACAGAACAATATTAGATGATGGCAGTTGTTTGCTGGTAGCTTTTTTACAGCGGCTTCCCATGTGGCTCTAATGCCTTTATACCCAAAGTTCCAAATTTGAGCGTTTTCATGTACACGGTGCAGCGGGCTTCAAATTTGTTATTTTCAACAGGCTTCAACCAAGCACTAAATGTGCTGTTCTTGAGACAGATCTCGTTGAACTTGCACTTACCCATATTAGGTGAAAGTAACGTTAACAGAAACCATTTCAAACTTATTACCTCTAGAAGTAGAGGTAATAATGCGCGACACACTAGCTAGGTGTGCTCCGATAAATTGCGACAGGGCTTCACAGTTTGCATTAGTGGTTTTGTGACGGCGTGATCAATACACATTCGCCATAAATACATTTAAAAAGAGACTGAAGTAACTTTATACAGTAAAAGTAACGTACATTTTGAGCTGTCAAAATCATTTTTATTTAAATTCAGATTATTGGCTTTCAAACTTTTTAGGGACCCGCAGAAACACTGAGAAAGGAGGGAACACCCTCCCATCCAGGGTGTTCCCCCTGGGGCATAACACGGTCTCCCAAAAAGAGCTAACAACAGGGGCGACACTGATAGAGAGAACACGTCAATGCAGTACAGAAATTGTTAATGCTAACTGTTTTACATCTTTGAGGGTAAAGAACCTGAAGGTTTTTGGGAAATTGGTGCATCAGGGTGTTCCAAATTGATTTTCAGAGGAAATCCAACCGGATAGCGTTTAAAACCACGGAGGAGGGTGAACTTATTGTAAAAGGTTGATCAAGTAGTCAAGGGTCAAAACAACAAATTGTATAAATAGATATATAAAATGATTACAATTATGAGAGAATATAGGAACTATAAATCAACATGAAACCAGAAAGATTTGTCAATATGCAGCCAACCGTGTTGGTATCATAGAACTACAAATTTGTTTATCGACACTTCATTCTGTTGAAATAGGATGCAAAGCTAAAAATGGGAAAGAAAATTGAGGCTTGACATTTAATGTCAGTAAAATGTAAAAGTTACTAGGTTGGAACTGGGCAGCTTGATGAAAATATAAAGCAATATGAAGCCACTTGAGCCAAATAAAAATACTTTCTTAGTAGGTTGGGCGGTCTGACAATTTATACTGTTTGTAAATGCGTCTACTGGTAGAGATTTTGCTATACAGTTTATATTGTGGCACATGGAATCAGTGGCCAGCCTTGTATTACATCCCTTGGGTAGTACATTTGGGTAGCCCCCCTCCTTCAAAAAATGATGTCATAGCCTGATATTATGATATTAAATCATAATATCATGCTATGAAAACAGAATGTTTTGGCCATATCAACCACCCCTACTAGGTTGACACAATTCCAAAAGGTTATATAACTAAGCAAAAGGTTAAAAGGCTGTTTATCTATGTTTTTATTTTAGAATCTAGGACACAACCTTAAACAGTATCATATAAACTTCAACAGACTGCACAGAGTTCGCATGTAATCTGTAAACAGACCAACACATTGATTGAACAGACATGTGCATGTAAGGGCCTACACCATGCCCACAGCCAACGCAGAGAAAAATAAAGTGTCTTTTGGGGGTGTGAAATGCTAAACATTCATTCGAACCTGCTTCCCCGTGAATCCTTGGCAGATGACCTTGGTGTTCTTGTCAATGTAGAGGTTCTTCCTTGAGCCAGTGTAACAATGTCTGACTCCACTCTGCTGCACTGGAAGGCAAAAGATAAATGGAACACAAAATGTCACTAATGACCCGTTCAGCTGGAACCACTGGAAGAGCAGCGGTGTCAAACGGAATGACAAAAGCAGAAATCTTCTTGAAACTCAAATAATAGAAAATAAATAACACTTAAAAATACTAGTATGTTTTTAGGAGGGATTTGAAGGATGCACTGTGGGAGAAATTATCTTAGTTTTAGTTGCAGGAGTGTTATAAACTTGGTCACTGGTGGCGTGCATTTATGTTTAAAACACAACCAAGCACTTGGCTGTAGGGGCGGGGTAGAGGAGAAGATATTAATAATAATATTAATACTACAACAAATGTATTTATAGAGCACATCTTAAAATAGAGTTTACACTCAATGCATTAAAACCAATACAACACTAAGTTAAGAATTTGGAGAAGGGATGAGGGCAATAAAGCAAATATCAACAACAACAACAATAATAAAATATGAATGAGTGAGTGCCAGCAACTCATAACGCATGTGTAGGGGGTGGGGCAGTGTCCCTGGGAGCTTTAAACATGAATCGAGGACTGTCCCTTTAACATAAGTCAGAGTCAAAGGGAAGTTAACTGTATGTACCAGGGTAATATAACACAGGGTGTTCATCAACAAGGAGATTACTGTTGCATGCACTTTAACCTTCACCAAGGGTGGAAAAAACAACAACTGGACATTGGACTGTCCACCCAACTATGTACCAACAGCTTCTATGCAGACTTCGTAACATACCTTCAAAAAATCAATGCGATTGCCTCCTTGTGTAAATAACATGTACAGATAAACTAAGCTGCTAAGCTGTAACTAAGCTGACTGCGTGTCAACTATTGTATAGACCAGCTGCTAAACATCATACGCTGTAAAATAAAACTTGTAAATAAACATACTGCTAGCTACTTAAAAACCAAGCCATTACATGACATAAACATGTCAAGCAGCATTAAACATTAAATACTTCACACGTACAACGTATAAAAATAACGGTTATGCTAAATACATGTAAAATGGATCAAGTAGGTTAAAGTTCAGCCTTTGCTCTTAGAACAAGCTAAAGTTAGCACCCTCTCTGCAAATAAGCTAGGTGGCTAACTCGAGCTATCCTAAATGCCATTGCAATGAAGGTGGACAGGCTAACGTCAGCCTGCAACTTTACAGCCAGACCATGGGAGGGCAATGCATGTAATCTTATAAAGCCCGACAAATTAACAGGACCACGTCCAACTATACCCACCGTACGAAAGCAGTAAACAATAAATATGTTGCCATTGACTATTAATTAAATCAGTTGGTATACTCACCAAGTAGCCTGGCAAATAACCTAGTGTGCGACATCTTCGGTCATTCACCAATGACACGGGAGGCTGTGGTTGTGGTGTGGCCCTGAGCCAGAGTTGTTAGCTGTCCATAAAGATCCCGGTGATATCTAGACGATAGAGACGGATGGAAAATTATTTCTCGATGCTCAAAAAAATATGCAGCATTCAACGATTCTTATGTATTATTTTCTTTTAATTTCACCCCCACGCCAATATAATGAAAAAAATCGCTGCAGCAAGGAAGGAAATTGTAAGGAAATTATTCCTTACAAAATATAAAGGCGAAAGTTAGGCAGCTCTTATTCGCAATGAATGCCGGACAATGAAGTTCACGAAATAAATACCAATCATAACTAACAATAAACACTAGAGGGCGCATTAAACACATTAAGGGATACTGTATCTGTGGATAATTCAAGCCTTTTATGTTTTGTACAAGAAGGTTTTAATAATTATAATACCACTAATTATTATAGTTATACAGTACATAGTATAAAAAACCAAGCACAAATTGAGTTGAGTACAGATTGAGATTCAGTTTTAATTACAAATCCACGGGCCAAAATTGTTCTAGAGATGTATACAGGTTTGTGGTGGATATGATAGATTGGAAACCAAAATTTGCGTTCTACATCAGCTCTATACAGCAATTTATTTATTTGCAAATGCCTGTGCTTTAAGATTGTAGTGTAAAAGATCTTGAACGTATAGTCATTGATAATTACAATATGACATCCACAATATGATTTAACCTTTAACCAGCTATTTCTTCTGCAAGAAGTCTGATAGATGTCTATAACATTTTTTTTTGTTTGTTTCCTGACTTTCAGTGTCTGTTAAAGTGTTTTTCAAAGGGTGAGTGAGAGTGTACTATCTTCTATGTAAACCCTATGCAAACTGGCTTGATTATGTCGGCCAATCAAACGACACCAGCTCTTCTAGCTTTCATTGGTCAAATACGTCAGCTACGGTGGCATCAGTTACGTCAATTCACAAAACATCT
This sequence comes from Percopsis transmontana, assembly GCA_025447815.1. NCBI lineage: Eukaryota > Metazoa > Chordata > Actinopteri > Percopsiformes > Percopsidae > Percopsis > Percopsis transmontana. The sequence goes on from JAOEHI010043188.1 coordinate 12,303, forward strand.
ACGATTCATCCGTATCATTGAAAGCTAACATATACCGGTATACATTTGCGCAGTAAAACGAACGCAGTGACGCAAAGTATCATCAGGAACTATCCAACTATCTGACTCAAATAAGACCTGCACATACTGTACTGTAGATCTGTTCAAGATGGTATTAGAAACTATTTCAAAAATCATAAAAGCACAGCTTCCAGCCTACCTTAAGAGGCTTCCCCTTCCCGACACAATCGGTGGATTTACGAGATTAACAGGTAATGAACACAACACTATGGTAATGACGGTCTCATTGGCAATGTATACAAATATAAATGTATCATGCATATCGGTCGTGTATGATGGTAATGCAATCTAATAACTGCTAATAGCCTGGCACACCGCACTTTATTTTGTTTAGTAGTTAGTTTGCCATTCACCTCAAACAAAACAAAATAAGTGTATCACACAAAAGTGTATCTCACAAAAGTGTGATACACTTATTTCTATTACGTCTTATTTTGGAAAAGAAATCCAAAGACGACACACGTTCTGTTGAGGTATAGATAGAAAGCTATGTGTCATTGACTAAACCTTGGTTAAAACCTAGACACCAAGTTTCTTGCTTGCTTCTTAAGAAAATCTTCTTCCTCTTTCCCCGAGGTAATGTCCACTGAGATGGAGTAAGTGTATTATACTATGTGATACTGTAGTATCATATAGTAGGCCTGCTTTATTTATTTGTTTTCAGAGATAGTTTGAGAGATAACGCAAGAGATAGCTACTTTAAAATGATAATAATCTAGAACTGTACCCATTAACATGACATTCCATGTGGGTACTGTATATAGCCAACTAAATGTCTTGTATGTGTACAACAAACTAGACCTGATGATGACAACAAACTAGAATAGTGACAGGTGTTACAACAGCAGAAATTGACAGGGCAGTGCAAGAGAGGTACACAAACATATAAATAGAAACAAATTAGCAACGGACAGCCCAAGGCGGATATCAAGTACAATATTGTACAATATTATACTAGTGGTTAAGGTTGTCACAAGCTTAGTAAGCATTTCAGCATGACCTTGTGGTGACCTATGTCAGTGTGAGATATATATATATATATATATTAATTTCTAAAATGTTACAATGCATCCTGAGATCCCCCGTAAAAATCAATGAACAAATTTACAATGATGTCATTTAGCAGAACAAATAATTTGTAGCCTAAATCATGGCTTTGCAAGATTGGAATGTGTTACTAAATGCCAAAGAAAATGCTAGGAATGTATGTCAGAGCTCAGATGCTAGATATTAGCCTGGAGTAAAAGCATTCCAAGTTTCTTTTCACATCTTTGTATTCTATGGTGGTTGACAGAGGGGTTAAATTGCCTACAAGCAGCAGTAACAGAAGATGAAAGCGTCATTAAATCTGCTGAAATAACTGCTCACATAGCTCAAAAGTTAGCCAAACAAGCCTGTTTCACCCAGCAGTCGGTTTCCTGGGTGGTGGGTGAAGAACACGCTGAGCTCATAGCTGTCAATGTATGTGTCCGTGCGTGGGCGTGTCTGTGTGATTCTTAGTGTCAGAGTGGCTCCGATTGCTGCCTCTCCTGGGTATTCTGGCTCTGCTGGGGTATCTGACCATCCGGCCCTTCTTGCCCAAGAAGAAGCAGCAGAAAGACAGCCTTATTAACCTTAAGATCCAGAAAGAGAACCCGAAGGTGGTCAATGAGATCGACATTGAGGACCTGAGTAGCGCAAACATCTGCTACTGTCGCTGCTGGCGTTCAAAAACTGTAAGTTTAAAAAGGACCTTGAGTAAGTAATGTAAAATGCTCAGTGTTCTGTGGTTTTGAGTGTGCTGGTCTAACATTAGCACTGTTCTGGAGTGTAGCTCCAGAACAGAAATACTCCCAAATCATAACTTTTCTCCACCCATGTACTATAAAACAGTTGATTTCACTAATTTCCCCTGCTGAAACTCTGCAGTAGTGCACATTCGGAGCATATATTTGGTTTAGAGTTTACCTAGATATCAAAATGTGCAAAGCTGGGTAACTACGTTGATCAAGTATTAAGTCTAATGTATTTACCGCATATGCATGCTCTGAACCGTCTGATTGACTAAACACAGCTATGTTGGGGGACCCAAGTCTATGGACCATGCAGGCCTACGTTTTATCCATTACTACTGGGCGTTATGATTTTCATATGACCTTGAATGGAAATGCAAGGTCATTGGTTGAGGTCTGTTACAGATCAGTTTCACTGATAATACATTTTTTTCTCTTTCAGTTTCCCGTTTGTGACAAGTCACACATAAAGCACAATGAGCTAACTGGGGATAATGTAGGTCCACTCATACTCAAAAAGAAGATTCTTTAATCACTGTGACCAAGTTATGGGACTACCATCTTGCTTTTTACATTTGTTTATTATCAACTTTTCTATTTTTTGTCTTTTTTTGGTTTTAAGTTTTTCATATTTTGTAGTACTGCAATCTTAGTGACTCTGCAGGTTTAATGAACCTAAAAGAATGATAAGACAGATATTTCCACTGACATTGTTAAACAGTATATTAAGTTCTTTTTTGGGAACTAGAGATTTTAAAAATACCTTTTGGCTTATCACATTTCACAAATGTCTATAACAACAGCTTCCTGTTTGCTAGATTTGTTCTATTCTAGTCACAGAACGTATTACTGTATGGGTAGGAGTGGTTGTTTGTTAGTCTCTGTCATATTGTTTTGAACCAGTTCTAAACTGTTGGGACCACTTTGGAGGAACCGTACTCTTGCAGTGAGTATTTCAGACCCGTAGCCCCTGTGAGGCTAGGAGAAGCAATTATTACAATCAGCAATGCATAATCCAAATATTAAACGTGTGACATTGTGTTGGTCTCGAATGACATTAAAAGACTTTCACACAACACCCAGGAATTTCCACAATATCTATAATTTTTTAATTGCAGCATCATTATTACTATATAATTCTATATCCACAGTTTGGTATTTTTTTTACTGCCATCAAGATATGCTGCTCATATAAGCATTATTATAATTTGTTTAAGGCAGCGGCTATTCATTTTTTTTCTTTGTATTTTGTTCACTCTGATGCCTTTTAAACATTTCGTAGTGTTCAGTTTTTACACCCACAGAGAATGTAGAACGTTCCATTACAAATTATGCCATTATGTTCAGATGTAACTATTTATTCGGTGTTGCCAGAATAACTTTGTATTCAGTTATTTGGTTTTAGTCATCATCTTAACAGTTATGTATAATTTCTGACAGACAGGTTATAGTGACTTCGAACTATATTTTCATATTGAACAATAATAAAGACCTGTGTGTTCATGAACTTTTGTAAAAGTGATTTGTCCTTCTTGTGCTTTCAGCATTAATTTTACAAGAAGTTGTGAGAATGAATGTGGAACACATATTCAGGAGCTTAACTAGTATAAAGTTCATTCAATTTATTGAGGCCAGATTAATGCTAATTTTAAGTGGCCATATTTTAAAATGGTGACTAGACTGAATGCTATTACAAAATCTTGATGTAAAATGTATAGTTTCATTATTTGTTACTATTATTGTAATGCATAGTAAAATAAATGTACATATTGCTTCAATTATTGAATGTAAATAGACTTGACACGAGCGTAATTTTATTACTAAAAGTATTTTTAATAAACTAGAGAATTCTGTAATCCATTACCATAAATAAGGGCTTAAAATGCAGATATTCTAATCAGGCTTTATACATTCAAAAAGAAAAAGAAGCCTGACATACACTGTAATGTTCTGTAATAAATTCATGAGACAGTAAAAACATTTTTTTTTTTTTAAAGTCTGCACAATAAATAGTTTTCTCTAGTACTTTATAAAGCTTTCCTTCTTGTATACAATTATATTTTTTGAACACTAAACAAAGCATAGTTGCATACTATTGATTCATTTTCTATATTTTCCTGAGTTTATAAAAAAAAAAATATATATATATTCTAAATGCCAATATACATTCATCAAACTTAATTGAGCACAAAACACAAAACCTATGCACTTAATGGCCAACAGCAATAGCCAATAAGTGAATGAGTTATAGCTATAAACCTGCAAAAGACTGCTTACAGGCTAGAATAGAGTAGGCCTACCATTTCAAGTACAAATGAACTGTATACAGAAACATGGTTGTAAAAATTGGCTAGTCAGTACAATAAATACGATACGCATAAATACCCACCTTTATGGAAAGGAATGTACAAAGTTTATGCCTCATATTTCTCTAAATATTCATTTAGTTGGGGTAATAAATAGATCTATGGGATAGGAAGTATTTATGCAGTATGGATGTTGGTCATTTGTAAGGAGCCCAAGGCCTTGAAAACCCCCACAGGCTGCAAATACTGATTCACATGTCAAAAAGACAAAAATAAACGCGGGGGCTTCCAGGTGGTTATGGGAAAGCCCAGATGACTCCAAAATTTTTAACACATGTATCCTCATTTGCTTTGCTACTGTCCTTGGCTCAGTGGCCGTGGTGTCAGAGGGTACTTTCATAGGTCACAGGAGTTTCGTCGTCATCTTCACCTCCAGCAACACTTCCTAGATTTCAACAAGAGAAGAAGAATGACTAAATAAAGCTAGAACTAGTAAGCTCGCACAATGGACAAGAATTAAAACTACAAGCCAATAAGAGACACTTGGCAAATGAGGAACCATAGAGCTGAACAATGTCAGCGTTGTGTGGTGCGACAAAATGCAGAAGCTTTCCACCACGTGATAAGGTGATAACAAAGGTCACCTAAAACTATGCAAATCCTCAACATAACCCTGCATTATTTTTAGATGAGAGCAACACGGTTTTACATAATGGCTTGCGGTCTAGTCTGAGAGGACAACTGGACCACCTCCATTTAGAACAGGGGGTTCTAAATGGAGGTGGAGTTTACCAGGGTCGTGAAGCTCTTTACCTGCCCAAGAAAAAAGAGGAAACATTGTGTGTGACTCGCTCACCCCAGGCTGGGTTCTTGGGTTTCCTCAGCAGGTGAGGGCCAGCCAGGCCTATGACTAGGGCACCGACCGGGGCCGTGAGGAGGATTGCGAGCACAGCCACGGTCAGAACGTCCATGCCGTACCGCTGCAGATCCACATCCCCTTTAGTCCTCGCCATGTCCAGGGCTGTGGAGCCAATGGCGGCCTGAGGCGCGATGCGACAACAACTGGCATTTCAAACTTCAAAATACTTAACACACTCTATTGGCTATCAAAATACTCAGGGACTTGGGTAATTAGTTCTTTATAATACCTGTACAGTAGCTTTTGGCATCCATGCCAGAGCGATGAAAACCTTTTCCTTGCAGTTGAAGCCCGCACAGAGCGCACACACAAAGGTAAACAGAACTCGAACTAGCAGGGCAATGAGCAGAGACGCTATACCCAGACCTGGAGAAGGAACAACACGGTGGGTGTATAATTCTGCACCAACGCACCTCTGTGATCATCACAGTGACCAAAGGATAAAATGCTGTTTACATTCCTAATAATATTGTTGTGTGTGTCATGCACGGGCAGGACAACCTAATCCCCAGGGACTACTAGGTGCCCTATTCAAATATAGTGTTAGCTACATACTGTATAGTGTCTTCTTCTCAATACTATTTAGGAGGGAGAGAACAGAAAAACAAAAATAGTTTTTCTCCCCCTCTTTATGCAAACACACATTTAGTGCTCTCTAGTGAAGGATATTCTGCTGTATGTTCCATGTGTGTGTGTGGTCTTACCGACTGTGTGTCCTTCTAACTCTGCGATTCTGATCTCTGCTCCTATCAGGCCAAACAGCAGTGGCTGGAACACATCCCAGGTGCTCTCCACCACGTCCTCAACACGTGCCTAAACATAACCGCACACACGCAGTGAACAGACACACTTCAGGCCGTGTTTTGATAACACAATTGAAATCCAGCAGAGAGGAACACATTTATACTCAGATAGGAGCAAAAAGAAAACAAACCAAAGAACAAAAAAATAAATCTCATGTTTAGGTAAATGGTCAGTTTCATTTGGCCCATGTTGATCACCAAATTGAAGGACAATTGAATTTATTGAAAATAAAAATAGTAAAAATCTCAAATAAAATATGTACAATTTAAATATTTACTTTTGAATTATGCGTTTTTTTTAATTATACCAACAGTCTCAATGTTCAAAGCAACAGTGGTTCTACAACAGTGCTTCTTAGACTGATCGGACCCATATACATGATTAAAACATGTATTGGAGATTCAAAATCTTGAAATAATCTGGTGCCCCCCCTCACCCCTTGGACCTTGTTTTCATAGGAATGGAAAGCACAGTGCACTAGAAGGAATAAGAAATCCGGTCGGGCCGGGTAGGTTGACATTACCTTGTCCTTGCCCCAGCCCAGGCCAGCCAGGAAGGCCAGCACTAGAGTACAAAGGCCTCCAGAACCTGGAAAACCAGCCACACCACTTCCAAACACAGCAAAGACCGACAGACCCAGCACCAGAAAAGAGCGCTTCATCACTAGGTGTTTCTAGAGACAAACAACATAGATGCGTTTTGATCTGTGTTGTATTGCATAGCCGAGATGACATTTCATTTCCCAATGCTAACGTCTAAACAAGGTGCTCTGAGGTCAGACAATGGGTCCGTTCGAAACGGAAGGCAGTTGCCTTGTTGCCTCGCTGTAACAGACTGGTGTCTCAGAAGGCATATATTTAGAGTGAAGGCATCTTCTAAAACCGTTGGTTTTCGAACTACCTTTTGGATAGCATTTACGGTAACAGGTGATGTCAGCACACCGTGGAACTAAACTGGTTACTTCTCTCCCGGCGGACGATGTGTCAGTTAGTGTAGTCCGGTCAGTTTGTGTTGCCCTCCCTTTTAACATATCAAATTAATTGGTTACAGTCGCAGCGTAATAGTATAGTAGTATAGTACTATAATAGATAGTACAGTGTTTGTTTCTCAGTAACTTTTGAAAAATCTAGGCGTGAAAAAGCCCCAAAAACGTACAAATTCGAATTAGACTGTCACTCGCATGCAGACATGTCTGCTAATTCTACGCAAGACGCGAGTGCTTTCAAGAGAGTGAAAGAGTGCTTCGGAATCTATCTAGCATCTAGCATTCACGGGGGCAGTTTGAAGGCTTCTTAGCAGACAGGAAAAGAGAGTTTGATCACTTTCAATGGCACTTGATGCCTCGCTGTCCAGTTAGACACCTCCTGAGGCAGCATTTCACCCCGTTTCGAACGCAGCCAATGTCCGGTCAGGGCGACAGGAGGTTGCCTACCTGGTCCACACTGGGGAAGTACTGGATTAGGAAGCCCAGAAGAATCCCAGCCACCATGCCCCCTGTTACCTCCAGTATTCCCCTCAACAGGTTGTACCATGTGGAGCCTGGAGGGGTTTCAGAAGAGCAGTCAGGTTCAGGACAAAGGCGACGGTGTAATTTAATGTTCTGAATATATACTACGGGACTCCTCTCCAGTATGCTGCTTTCAGAATAATTATGCAGAATTTAAGAATAATCTAGTATTGCTGCTAAAGGGCACTGCATCTCAGCACAAAAAAAAGGCACAGACTTTTCAAAAGACGCTCAGCGTGACGACACCCCCTACTGTGTTCCTGACAAACTGCAGATGAATTTCTGTTCTCAGGGTCCTCATGAAACACTTGATATTTCTCCCCTGGAGGTATGCTGCTGTTAGCCTCCAAGGGGGAAGAAGACAAGTAAACATTGTAATCTAGACCAGTGGTTCTCAACATGGGGGCAGGGAACTAATAGGGAATATATTTAAGGCATTAGATATCCCTTTTTAAATCATTTTAATCTGTTTATTATCTTTAATAAAATATGATGTTTGGTGCAACAGTTTGGTCTTGTCACAATCGGCCCTGACGTGGCATTATATCTCGTAACATGATGGTTTTGTAAAAAATTTTACCCCTTTCACAGATTTCATAGCAGCATAAGTACAGCTGCAGCTAAGCCGACCCAGCTAAGCTAGTTTTTATGCTAGTAACATTTGTTTCCATTTTGTTACCTAAAAAACACTGTTATTTGTAGTAGTATGCGCCACATCTTTTTCAAGGCCATGGGTCAACAAAAGCGGAGGTTGTGGACTCCTCTCTCCCAGCCCACCTGTGGCAAAGGCCATGCCCAGGCATGTGGTGAAGCCTGTGATTGCGAGGATGTCGTCGAAGCTCCCAGCGGCCATCAGCAGGGTGGGAATGCCCTGCTCCACCCCGTAGCCGTCCTTCTGTAGCAGCAGCATGGAGGGGACCACCACGGCTGGAGACACAGCACCCAGCACGAAGCTACAGGAGGGAGGAAACAGGCTTTTCAGACACCTGCACTCTTCCAACTACAATGTGAAGGAAACGGCAGGGGAAAAGCACATGCTCCTGGATTTGTTTCTGGAATTGGCCTTGAGGTTGTTTCAACGTTTGGATTCTGGGACTGCTGTAACACAATTGGTCCAGTATACCTTTACTGTACACAAAGCATCTCTAAACGTTCCAGGAAACATGGAATGCAGTAGATCCTTAGCATTATAATGCTTTCATAACAACCTATAAGGCTTTTAAGGGGGGTGTCTTGAGTCAAACTATTTGGAGAACTGCTGGTACGGTGTACAGTACGTGACGGGGATAATAGGATGAGGAGACTGAACAGCACGTTTACCCCAGGATGAAGCCCCAAACCCAGGGCAGGCCCATGAGGAAGTGGGAGACCAGGGCTATGGTGCAGGCTTCAATCACGCAGGGCCCCACAGCCACACGCATGCAAACAGACTTTAATTTCTTCAGAGCCTAGAAACACAGTAAATTAATATGAGCCCATAGAAACAGAGTGCGACTGGCCGCCAAAAGTAAACCGCCCTCCCGGCCTTTTAAGTGACATACCGATGCGTCCAATCCTAGGCCTGCTCTGGCCAGAATGACAGCCAGGGCGATGTTCCTTAAAGATGCAGACCATCTGGCGTTGATATGCACGGCTTCGGTTACCATGGGGATGTTCCTCAGTAAGAAGCCCATCAGCAACATGCCTGTACAACACCACGGGGGGGGGGGGGGGGGGGATAAAGGGCACCCTTTAGCAAAACAATTGCGGTTTATTTATATCCCCCACGGCTGGAGAGCAAGTATGAATTTAACCTGTTGCACGCAAAATGAAA
>JAOEHI010043199.1:0-20420 GCA_025447815.1 Percopsis transmontana
GGGAGAGGGAGAGGGAGAGAGAGAGAGAGAGAGAGAGAGAGAGAGAGAGACAGAGAGAGGGAGAGGGAGAGGGAGAGAGAGAGAGAGAGAGAGAGAGAGGGAGAGAGAGAGATGTACAAAAAACAAAATTAGACTCGATGAGTGCGCTGAGTAAAACCAGACTGTTTCAGTCAGTGGATCCTAAAGACATTTAGCAATGTCTAGCAGGGCATAATAAAGGGGAACAACTGACAGACACCAGCACCACAAGTGGCCGTGTGTCTTAGTGTGTACCGCGTACTTTAGTATGTGCTGCATACTAAACACCCTTAGTACGTAATAATTACAATGTAGAACAATGTAAAACCTTGCGTACTATGCCCAGTGTAATTGGCTGTACATTTGCATCAACTGTAGTGTCCTTCATCCACGGTGGTTTCAGTCGCATCGGGTGCATTAGACTTGAAATTACTGTCTGTCCAGAATGCCTTCTGAGATTGTACACGTACACACATGCTAACACTGCATGCTATTAGCATTGGACACGGCCCACCAGGTACCACAGCGACAGCCTTCCCCCTCCAGGTCTCCGACCTTTACACGGTTCCTCTTTAGTCATAGTTAATTTCCCATGTCTTTTCAATGACTTCCCTAACGCTCTTCTCCTGGGAAACAAACCCTTTGTTTCTTGTTCATTTTTGTTTTCCTCCCCCTTCCTCTACACAAGCCCTCGATTTATCCGACTCCTGCTGATTCATCGCTATCTCCACTTAGCCTTTAGAGAAGAAAAGATGATGAGAGAGAGAGAGAGGGGAGGGATTAGAAGAAAGAAGAATACAGCAAGCCTCACATACAGTAACCTGGCTTCTATGTGCTTACATCGGGTTTATACCAAACACGTATTTACACCAACCGCCAGCACAAGTGTAATACGTAAAGGGACGTTTATAGTTTCTGGGCTATGTTCTCCACACGGCGCATGTGGCTTTCACAAAACTACATTGGGGAAATGCACGTTTGAGTCCAAACTGCCATTTTTGTATTTTTTTAAAGCACCTGTCCACCCCCACAGGTGTTTAATTTTTTACACAGGTAGAACAGCATTTTACACTGCCACACTACAGTTTTCGCCTCCCTTTTAAAAAAGTATCCGCATCCATACAGAAACGGTTACGTCAGCATTTCTGAAAAGCTCTGTTTTAGATCCACTTTGGGAGTACTGGAAAACCCCAGATTAGTGTGGATGGAAGCGTTTTCAAACCAAACCGTGCTAGCGTGGACAGGGTCTGTGTCTACATGTCAGAGTGGTCGCACCTGTTGGGGCGGGACACCTAACACCTCCTTTATGATTGGAACTCCAGTGTATGTCCTCCTTTCTGATTGGTACTCCAGTGTGTCCTACTTTCCAATTGGTTCTCCAGTGTATGTCCTGAGAACAGGTCTAAGGAGCCTAACTGAAAACACCTGTGCAGGTGGGCAGGGGCTTCAAAGGCTATATTCCGACTGCAGGCAAATCAGATTTGTTTCTCAAATCAGATCTTTTGTGACACCTGTCTGCTCAAGTGATCAGATTGTATTTGCGTGTCCAGACATCACCAACCTATCTGCATGGGTTGCTGTGGTTACGGCGTCAGTAACTATAGCTACGCTGGTGACGTGGTTTTCCAATACGGATGTAGGAAAAATGGAGGTGCATCCTCTCGCCCCTCAAACCATCTCGCTGTCAAATCGCGGTACAGAACTCCTCTGTCGCACCAGACAAACTCAGCGAGGCGGGTATACACTGTGACACATAACAGTATAGAAGCAACGAATCTTTGACGCTCTAGTAGCAACATAAATTCCAGCACTTCCTTCCCTCGGGGTTTGACGTCGTCGTTGTGTGTCGTGTTGTGAGTGACTCAAAATCCAATTTGAGTAGCCAGAATGCCTGGACTGAGAAGCACAAAGGGGAACCGTCAGGGCCCTCTAGGATTCTAAAAAATACAATTTTAAAAGTCATCTGTTCTAATTTTATTTGATCAGTTCATAATTTGACAATAAACATCTAATCAAAATGTTTCAGAGGAAATAACCCTTTCAAACCTGCCTATTTAGTTTGTGTTGGAATGTGAAGGGTTAAATGAAAGAAGCCCCTTTTGTCACCCTATCAGAATTTTGCTGACTCTGCAGTTGTTGGCAAGAAAATGCTATGCAGCTCTGTGATTGGTGGTTCAGCTATAAAATTACAGAGGGTCAAGTAATAGTAATTCAATGACAATTCAATGATAATTTCAAATGACAATACAATTTTAACCAATCATATCTTCCTACTAAATGGGTGAGCTTTGTTATAGCTAACTTTATGACAACTTCCGATCACAAGCTCATAAACTAGTGGTTCACTTCACAATGGAAACAGCGCGTAACGTTACCACTAATGAGGAGGACATTGTTACGAATGTATTATCCATGCCGTTTCAAGGTTAGCTTTTAATGAAAGGTTGGAGTTAATCGGCAAAGGAAGACCTACACCAGAGCTTAATTTGGTGCAGAAAACCAATTATAGGCGATACCCGTGGATGACAGGATCAACCAAGGCATTTCAAACCACCTCCAAAGGTGGTTTGGATCCCATTTGCAAAAATCGGATTTCATGTGTTTTTTTGCTGTTCAGACTTTCAAAATCAATCTAGATACAATCTGTATATGCCAAAGAGTAACGCAGCACCTAGTTTTGAGTTTAAGAGATTGAGATTCATATTTTAATTTTCTCCGTTGTCAGGGCGGATATTTCCCGTGTGTGTGTATCGCAAACTGACATAAGACCCACACTGAGGCTTGTGTGTCATCGGGCCACTGACCAGCTGGGGTGTGTGTGGTCCGCTTGGCAAGAGCCCTGGAAGTAGCCGCGCTGCTCTCTGGGCCACTCACTACCCCTCCCCCCCCAAGGTTCACGCTTCCATTTCACCCCCACTGCCCCTGTACTGAACAATGCCTTGGTTGCTAGGCAACGGACGTCAAAGTATCTCCCTGCTCCCCCTCTTTGTCTCCATCACTCCATCCTGCCCTCCTTTCCCTCTCCTCTCCTCCCTCTCCTGTGCACTGATCACCAGCTGGCCTGCAACAGTCCATGGGGACGGACAGGAAGTCACTAGCAGAGGGGAACTTTGCATGGATTGTGTGTATGTGTGTGTGTGTGTGTGTGTGTGTGCGTGTGTGTGTGTGTGTGTGTGTGTGTGCGTGTGTGCGTGTGTCAAGCTGGAATGTAATTGTAGTGCTTTGCGTTCAGTATGCCACTGAAAGCCAGTGTTGCTACGACTTTAGGTGTGTTTGTTTAATACTCCGCGCCACATGGGGGAGCTAGAGAGTTCACTTCAGGAGTTCAATATCATCCCCGTCTTTGCAGTCCCTGCTTGAGCGTTCAGGGCACATCCTCTCCCAACGTCATGTATACTGCAGGCCGAAAACAACCAATCATATAACCAATCATAATCCAAGCAGTCATCAGTTGCCCCGCCCTAACAGGTGCAACAAAACAGGCATAGTAGAGTCAATCAAGCGGGGCCTGGCCATGCCCACCCTCGGCCACATTAACTCCAAACACCTGTGTGTGTGACCAAGTACTATTAACAAATACTAAGGCAGCGATGCTATGTGTCAGACAATGCTGTCTTTAGATAATTGTTTACTATGTTTCAAACTATCAATATGTTAGTTGTGTAGATGTAATATCAAGCAACACGTGTTACCTTGTAGCCTCGATTAAATAAAGTGTCATTTGAGCAAACATGGCCTTTTACCTCAGCAGCACAATGGTAAACAAGTGTAACAGTAAAACAAACCCACTACTCAAACAGTCTTTGGCAGCACAAGCGGAGAACAAGCCCTCTCGCCCGGGGACGGCCATGTTTGATTTGATCGGCTGGGGCTTACGAGGGGCAGCAGAAGATATTGGCGTCACTGCTCCCCCCGCGTCCGCATATTACCGCGCCTGTAAACAACCCTGATTGCTGCATACGCCGCACTTCCTGCCGCGCTGGAAAATGTCCTTTCTTGTATGTTCCTCACGCCGCCGCTTGCGTGTGAGGCGGTGCCGTGAGGGAGAGAAGTTAAACACGGCAAGATGTGTCTGTGGAGAGGGAAGGCCAGCGCCTGCTACATTAACTCTCCAATCGCAGGATAATGGAGGGAGAGCCACCGCAGTGTGCATGGCAACACACACACACACACACACACACACCGATGGGAGACTGTGTGTGTGTGTATGTGTGTGTTGCCGTGAGAGAGAAAGGCAAATGGAGGAACATGGGGGCTGATTCCTTGGTGGAAATGTGTGTTTAGGTAGGTGTGTGTGTGTGTGTGTGTGTGTGTGTGTGTGTGTATGTGCGCACAAAGCTCCTTCCCTGTGAATCACTCAGCAGAAGTGGCAGAGAGAGAAAAGCTCTCCTGAAGACTGGAGGAGGCTCAGGGGGGAGGGAGGAGGAGGGGGAGGGAGGGGGAGGGAGGGGAGGGGAGAGGAGAGGCACAGTGCGAACAGGCGGGGAAGGGTGGTGGTGGGGGGGGGGGGGTTCTCAAGGAGCACAGACCGCCCGGGAGACGGCAGGAGCGAAGGAAGCAAGGAAGGAAGGAAAGGAGTAGCGGGAGAGAAAAGGAGGCAAAGTGACGGTGAAAAAAGACGCATAATAACTGAATAATAGCCGTCCTCGACGAGCAAAAACCCCACGGGAGAGGGCCGGGGCTGGGAGACAAACACACGCACACACACGCTCTCATTTCAGGGCACAGTGCAGACATTTCACAAACACGTTTGAGTCGTCAGCATATATGGAAAGCTTGTGATTTCCCCGAGGCCCGTCGGGAAGACTGTTGGACTGCAGAGAGAAAGAGAGAGAGAGAGAGAGAGAGAGAGAGAGAGAGAGAGAGAGAGAGAGAGAGAGGGAGAGAGAGAGGGACTAAGAGAGGGATGAAATTAAGGGATTAAATCGATGCTTTTTGCGACAGCTGACAGATAAACCATCTCATTGGCAGTTCTCGTCCTCGCTATCTGAATAGGTGCCGAGACAAACGCAAACTGACTGGAGGGAGTGGGGGAGGGGAGGGGGTGTCAACAGGCAGGGGTTGAAGGACTGAGTTTGAGAGAAGAAGGAGAGGGCACATTGCATCTTTCTATCTATCTATCTATCTGTCTATCTGTATATCTGTATATATAGTAATGTATTGTCATTAAAATAGAGACAATGATCACTAATAATCATGCCTAATTGGCAAAGCTATGGATATGGTCTATATTTATTGTTTTCATCCGTCCCACTAACTGTGCTATTCACATATTGTAGAGTAAACAACACAAGGGCCGACAGTAATACACAAGAAAGCTATTCGTCCACGCCAGAAGTAAATTTGGATGCTGCTCTCACAGTCAAGGTTTTAATCACACAGACATGTTTCCTGACAGCTGTTTCCTTGGTGATTATACTAATAAATATTATTCTATAGCAATATATTGCCATATTGCTAACACTAATCATAGGCTAACATAAAGCCGACCCTGTCACAGTGATAATAGCAGTCTTGCTAGATTATTCAGATTTATTCGTGTTTTATTTATGTTAAAATGTATATAAAACATATAACTCGGGCAGCGGTAGTGTTATTCTAACCTGATCTTGATTAGCATTAGCTTAGCCTGCACTGGCTGGCATGGCTGTATATTTAGAGAGAGAGACAACACAAGGGAGATGAACGGGGAAAATATTATGAAATATCTTAAGCGCTCAAATATTCTTCTGGACTTTTCCCCTCAACTTGGTCATCGCACCCACACTTTTCTTCCTTTATCCAGTGAATGGTTAATTACTCGAGGTCGTGCTGTATCAGCACAGCTGTGATTAGGACACAGATAATCCGAAGATAATCACAGCCATAAGCAATAATCACATATTTAGTATAACAGCACTCCCACTCATGTGATATTGCTTTTATACAACAGTTAACAGTAATAACAGTAAACAGCTTATGATATGTTTGTTTATTCAATCCTTTAGTTTGCTCCGCCAACACAAATAGTTCCGCAACTGGCCTGGGACTGGACTGTTGCCGAGCAACACATAAACATTTGCATGCACACTAGTATTTGAATCATTTTTGAATCATGTACATGTATCTGTATGTCTCCATTTATTGTGCGACCAGTGTAAGGTGCATAAAGTACGTGGCCGCTGGACAGGAAAATGACAACTGCGTCGGTCTGAGACACTTGCGTCGCGTTTGGCGCCACTTTGCGCCGGGTGTAAGACAGGACCCTAACTCTATACACATGTGTGCCAATAGTTAACATCACAACTCCAACATTAGGCAGCATGCTAGCTTGATAGAAGGCGGATCTTTACCTTCAGAGACACAGGTGATAAAAATCAAATTCAACTGTGGGCTATCTGTACAGTAGCACTATACCTAATATAATATATATATATATATTTATATATATATAATATATAATACATATATAATACATATAATATAGCCTATAAGTCTATATCTAACTACAATACACCATACTGGCTTTTATAAAGGCTACAAAAAAATTAGCCTGGTGAAGTAAACATATAATCTCACACACACACACACACACACACACACACACACACACACACACACACACAACCTCACACATGGGTGCAGAGCTGAAGTAAATGTGATGTGATGGAGCAGTGAAAGGCCTCAACAGAGCGGTGGGGGGGCGATGCTGTCTAGCTGTTTGATCGACAGCTAACCCCCCACCCAGGGATCCACAACACACACACGTGACCAAACACAGAAGCACATAATGAAGTAGAAACAGAAGACAGAAAGAGAAGCATATTGTCTTTACCTTTGGTGTATTTAGTGAATATTAACAATAATTGCAGGGAGAGAAGGCAGCTCTCATTTAGATAAAAGGGCGACTTTGGAGAATTGAGCAAGAATGAGCAAAACATCAAAACTTCCTGAAAACTTCTCTGATTGGTTTGAGAACCCCCTTCCTGTATCTTATTGGTTACATTCAATTTGACACGGAGTGCTGGTTGTACTGCACTTGTTGCCTGTTGTTACTTTCACACCAAACAAACCGATTTCTGTCCATTACTGGGAGCTGCCCGGTACGGCCAGTCTTCTACGGCGGCCACTGAGCGGTTGCCCGGGGGAACGTGGACATTAAGCGACTGGCTCACGGACACCATGGCATCAGAACACTAGCTTGGGCCATGGTCAGACTGTATACTGTATACTGTAGCATACTGTATTTCTCTGTTCACATGCTGTAACATACTGTAGCATATTGTCACATAATGTCGCATACTGTAGCACACTGTCACACTGTAGAATAATGTTGCATACTGTAGCATTATGTAGCATACTGTTGCATACTGTAGCATACTGTAGCATACAGTAATGTTGCATACTGTCGCAAACTGTAGCATACTGTAGCACACTGAAGCATAATGTCGCATACTGTAGCATACTGTCACATTCTGTAGCATAATGTTGCATAATGTTGCATAATGTAGCAAACTGTAGCATACTGTCACATACTGTAGCATAATTTCGCATACTGTCACATACTGTAGCATAATTTCGCATACTGTAGCATAATGTCACATACTGTATCATAATGTAGCATACTGTCACATACTGTAGCATAATTTCGCATACTGTAGCATAATGTAACATACTGTATCATAATGTAGCATACTGTAGCATAATGTAGCATAATGTAGCTCTGTCACATAGCAATTCAGAAGCAGGCTGGAGTGATACTGGACTCTCTCCAACCGCTCTTGTCAGAATCAGCCTTGCTATGTGTGCTGGAGCAGGGTGAATCATATTGCCGCTACACAGTGTCCAAAGGGAAGACTATAACCAGCTCTTGTTGGCAGGTTCACCTAAAACAGACACGATGATTCATTATGCTTTCACAGATTTACTTATGCCGGTCTTTTTCTTCGACGTTCCAGTCGTGTTAAGACGTTGACACGTTAGTTCTTTCATGAATTGCTTGTTGTCCTCAGATATGCAGGCACAAAAACAACATGAGTGTATGGGTTCTTATTGTTTTTGAATACATTAAGGTTATAGGCTACATTACTATGTACTTTCCGTGTACTTCAACCATGCCTGCATCCGTCTTTCGCCTCTTGACTCAAGTCAACTTCTGCATTAATTTTTTTCAGTTTATGTATATACAGTATACTGTATGATGTGAAACTGTGAGCGTGGATTTACTTAAACATCCTGTTACAAACCTCACTGAGCATCTTTAAAACAGACAAAGGAATGCAATGTTTAATATGCTTAACTTTTGCCTGGGCATAAAAACACATTGAAACATGAAATTGTTAACAATGAGACATTGGATTTGAGAGACTTTGAATGATAAAATCTGTTCAGAATTATGAGCGTGGTCTTACTAAATATTGTTCCAGAGCGCTCTGCCTCACAACATGGAGGAATGTCTCTACAAAAGCTAGCTACTAGCTCTACTTAAATCCCCTTAACATTACTAGCTCACAGTATCAATTAGATCACAGGCAAGTGATTTCGTTTAGTTGTGTTATATTCTAGAATAATAAAAACATAATTCGAATGATCAAAAATGAGGTGTTTAACGAACCTTCCGCTTCAGTTGAAAGACGGCATTCAGCTCACAGTAGCCCTTTTTTCAAGTCGAGAATTTCGTGCCATCATTCCGCCTCGCTGTTCTGTGTAAAAGTTACGGAGGCGGAATGGGGGGTCATTGTTGTTCCCCTAGCGGAGGTAGTCACAGGGCCAGAACGTCTGTATTTAAGGGACAGCAGTGTGACGTTTTGATGAAGGTTGCCACCAGAGTCACATATCCATAAGCACGGTATTATTTCTTGAATGAAATAACTGACTGCACTCCCTACTACGATGTTGCACGTAAAAGGATCTCCCGTTCACCACGCGAGCAAGTGAGGCACTACAGTACATACAGTATGTACTTATTTGGGGATTCTCAGCGTGAGAAATACGAGGTGTGGCGTGAGAGCGTGTGAACTGGCCCATGTGCCTCGAGTGTCCGGTCAGTGCGTGAGACTTGACAGCTATGGTCATTTGTGACATCATTACACTCACCACAGAGTTTTAATATGGCTTTATATGCTTTGCGGTGTTTCACTCACGCATGCGCGCGCACGTACACACAGGCACACACACACAGAATCTTTGTGGCTGTTGTCAATCTGCCGGTCCTGATAGGCAGCTTGCGGTTCCTTCTCCGCATTAATCTGACACACACACACACACACACACACACACACACACACACACACAGTATGAGGCAGGCGTGAGTTAACTCATAATAGGAAGTGAGGTCATATCTGAACATGGGGGCTTCCTGTCTTTTTTGGCCATTGTGACACACACACACACACACACACACACTAATATGCACACCAATACCAACACTGACTCAACAGGAGATGTGAGAACCACAAGACTATAGCAGTCACGTCACTGCCATGGGCCCTTACATGACCCAAACCAGCCTAGCCTAGCCTAGCCTAGCCTAGCCTAGTTTGTGTTTTCTAATCGGCTAAAGTACAAATGATAAATCACCGCCGCCTGAAAGCACAAATTCCCCCGGCCACCGGTTTGAGCCACCCAGGGTGAACATGGGTTGCAGTGCGAAGGTGGGAGACGGATGCGGGCGTGTTTCGAAGCACTCGGAAAGCCCGAAAACAAAAAGGACTTCATGGTGGGTGCATAGACCAGGCAGCAAAGTCGTGTGTCACTGCGAGCATGAGTATCTATTCTGGTCTTAGCCCGGACCCCGCCCAGCTGGCCGTGACTCATCAGTCACCCCTTGTTGACCCCCCACCAACCACCACCACCACCACCACCACCACGCCTGCCTCCATCCACAGTCACACCCAGGGGCCAGGGGGGATGGAGGGTGGTGGAGCAGGGTGGGGGAGGAGGTGGGGCAGTCACACTAAAGGAGAAGGAGATAGAGAAGTGCACACACACAGACACGCACAGACACACACACACACACACACACACACTGGCTCACTATCACTCACCAGCTCTACTGATCCATAGTGTTTCCTGCTGAAGTCTCCACGCCGGCAGCCTAAGTCCTCCGAGGCAGAGCTGTAACAGAGGAACGGCCGTCAGACATGGACCACACACACACACACACACACACACACACACACACACACACACACACACACACACACGCACACACACACACACACACACACATACAACCTAACATGCACAAAAACAACTGCACCACGCAAATAAAAAAAACCTAGAGCACAAATAAAAAAAACAAGAAAAACAACAAGTTGGGACACATGATATACAGACAGAAGAAAAAAAGACACACCTTAGAACGTGTGTCGACAACCTTTAACACAGTAAAGAACACACATAAATAATCTAGGGCCCACATGACCTAGTGCAGGTTCAACACATCAACAACTTAAAACACACCACGAGTTAAACGGACAAAAACAACCTAAACAACATAAATAAACATCTCAGGACGCACACAAACAATGCAGGACGCACACAAGCAACTTAAGATAAACGTAGAACACAAATAATAACCAGACTAGAATGCGTATAGACAATCTACTCTACTACGAACACACACCCTTGACCACAGGCCAGCCCTCATGCAGGTGTCGGTTTGTGGCAACGTCCCCGCCCCCTTTTCGTTTTCTCACATTGTGTCTCCGTTCGCCGTACCTCTGCTCTCGTTCTTTGTCTTTCTCATTTCGCCTGTCCCTGGCTTTGTATTCCTTCCCTGCCTGTCTCTCTAGCTGCGCTCCGGGGCTGCTAGCGGGCACGGTGGCTGGCTAGCCGGGAAGCCCTGGCCAGTCACTGCCCCGACTGAGATTAAGGGTCCTGATTGAATTAAGGCCCAGTGATAGATGGAGACTGCCTGGCAGTGTGGACTGTTTGGTCTCAGTCGTAAACATGCGCACGCAATAAGACAACATGGCAGCCGTGTGTGTGTTTGGCTATCTCTGTGTAGACGAGCGTTTGGTCTATGTAAGAAAGTTCTTTCTTTGAGTTTCTGTCAATCACCCTGATTTCTCAGAGTGCATAGTAGCTGACCAACTGGTGTGTGTGTGTGTATGTGCTCGTGCGTTTCTGTGTGTGGGTGTGTGTCTGGCACTCTTGGTGAGTACTCTATCATTAGCAGTCCATTACAATCTGAGAAAACAGAAGAAATCCTTGAAACGGAGAAGGACAAAGAATCCAAGCATGCGAGGAACAAACAGAATTTTCCCTAAACCCTCCTCGCCGAGGAACAGGACAGTCTGAAAGCAGCTCTCTGCGGGCAGTATTTATTAAGGTGGCAAAATTAATGCACCAAAAGCCTCTACCCTGAAAACAAAACATTCCTGGAAAAGAAATGTCTACAGTGGCAGAACGGAGGAGATTAATTGAAACCAAGATGTAGTAGAGCTGTACAGAACATCACGTCATCGCACCAAAGCCTCTGAACTAACCTTCTTTATGATTGGTTCATTTGCTGACATACAGAGACATGAGCTGTGATGTGAGGTCAAAGGTCATATGTGACCATTTCCCACTATCAGAACAGTATGTGTCATTGGCCTACGGAATCTTTGCTTTTTCCTGTCTAGTTTTCTCTTTCCCACTGGGTAAAGCAGTTGAAGTGGGTGTGTTAATGGCCACTGAATCTTAAGGTAGGCGTTAAAGTACACCCCTTCTGAATGTATGCTAGCTTGTCTTCCTGAGAGCTTTGACTGGCGCACTGTATATGTTACTGTCTGCCCTGCCTTTATCACGTCCTCTTGGGTGTAAATGGAAGGAGGAGTATTGAAAGTTGTTCCTAATTACCGGAGTTACTCTGGGCCTAATTGCTCAAGGAGCGCTGGGCCAGCCCTGTGACAGTTTGTGCCATGAAAAACAACCTCGCATTATGTTTAAAAAGGGGGACACCACACAGTTTCTGCTCCACCTTACCAGTTTTTTTTTTTTAACACAACTGCACACACAGCTGTTTTCACACCAATTTAACTAATTGTAATGGATGTCTGATTAAAAAACATCCATGTGAAATATAGCACTGCGTAACAGGTTGTTACAGCTACACAAAATGCTAGTCTCACAGTGTATATAATAGCTTTTATGCAAACATCCAAATATGCTATGTGTTTAGCCGATGACTAAGGTGCTTGCTTAACTCTGGTCGCTTGTAATCTAGCATGTGACAAATGTTTTTGCTACTGCAATAGGGTTTCCAAATGCAAAAAATGAAAGTGAATTGGAAATGTTGAACGAAAACTATTTTTAATGCTCTAAAGAAAAGGAACTGTACTGTGTACCAAATAATAACAAAAATAATAATGTCATATAATGAAAACAATCAACATGAAGATTGGTTCAATCTCATTGCACAAAGGTTTGAAATGGCCATTTGTAGATGCTGAGATGCTTCAGGCTGTGTATGCCCTGCAGGGCACCAGTCAACGTTACATGGCAGTTAGCATCAACCTATAGCCGGGCACATTCATTTGTTCATGTCTTCTTTCATCCCTCCCTAGTTGCAGACTGGCTACGCTAATGCACTCGGCCATTTTATCAAAATGGGACCAAGTACCAGGGACGTATTGAGAGAGGGACCAAGCAGAGCCTTCTGACATTGCTCACCCGCCATTATGGAACAAAAGCTTGCTGTCTGTCACAAGACCACAGACATGTTCCTGCATTGATGATGTGTGAAGTGGAAGTCAAGTCAACCCTATCTGCCCAGTACAGTTTCACCCGGCGACATGGCGATGCTCACACAAAGTCCTGTGCTGCGGATAAGCAACCAGACATCCCTTGTACAGTCAAAGGCAGTGTACGGCACGACACACACGTTTTCAGTGGTATGTAGGTGGTATGTAGTGCTCACAGATGAATGTGAAAAGAGGCAATAATTATATTTTATTAGTAGCAGGTGTTGCTACAATGCTAGCATTGCTAACATTAATGTAAAATGTGATAAAAGCGTGGCTAGGGATGAAGACAGAGACTCATTCAAAAGACAATATATACACATTTTACACCTTTGAGAAAACGTCTTCGTATACAGTGAGTAAATATGTGCGTATCCTATATACACAGTATGCACATGCACTTATATTGAACGTTCCACATGAAGAATGTCCATATTCCAGTAATAAATGTGAAATATTAGTGTGCATGAAAACCACCTTTAGATGCACACTCGTCGAATTTACGATATTTTCCGAATTTTCAGGTACGAATTTACTGCGCGCATCTATTTTGTTGATGTCAATGTAAGGATTTAGACCAATTAACTACATTTCAGTCAGACCACTCTCGTCTTATGATACAAAAGCGATTTATTAGGAAAGGCGGAAAGGCTATCGGGGGGATTCTACTCATCATACTGATAAGTATGGATGTATCGAAACAGCAGCTTAATTCCCCCGAATAGGCCAGCAGCAGACAGAAGTTTAAAAGCAATAACATGATGGTAAGCATGTATGAACATATGCAATCATGATAACATAAATACAGTAATATGCATACACATAATACCCGTAATAGGGTCAAGCAATATCTGAAAACACTTAATATTCATTTTTAGTGAAAATGAAAGACGAAGAATAGGTGGAGCTGGGGAGGTGGCGGGTTGCTGAAGCGAACTTAGCAAGCAAAATAGTAATGGAGGGGAGACTATTTAAAAGAACCTCCTTCATTCAATGAGCCAATGAGGTTGGTGAAGGTGTGTCAGCTGGGTGTTGGTCAGTCAGCTGACTGACAGCAGTGGACAGACGGCCTGCCAGAACTAATGCTACGCTTAATTTGTTTACAGTGCATTTTCATGTCATCAACAGTAGGCTACATTTTCATTTACCATGGCTGTCTTTCAGGTAGGCTACGTATGTTCAGGCATTGCGTTTACATCCCACAACACATTATATTATATTATATATGTATTGTTACCGAGGGAAAGGAATTACAAGGGCTTCGCACAGCCAGCATGCTCTATTTAACCACAGTACTGTAACCAAACATTGGCTTAAAGGAGTGTGGATATTAAAAGGCCGCACATACAACTTGATGATGATGAGGTGTTGAAAATGAATATGCCTCTCTGTCTCTCACTTACACTGTATCCCTCCCCTCAAACAAATGCGCACACACACGCGAGCACACACACACACACACACGCACACACACAGACAAACTCTGTGCAAACACTGCTGCATCCAGTCAGAAGTTAGTCAGTTGGCCCGTCGGTTAGTTTGACATCCACAATCGGAAAAAGGAATTTTCACACCATCAATTCTGTCATAATATAAACACTGAACGCATCCCCGTACAACGCAAGTCACACCCACCTAGGGCGTAATATGGTATTATTCAAATGTATATGCAAATGGTATGGTACACTTGGGCTTGGTGAAAGGGTAAAGTGGTGGGTATATACAATATACTGTACATCACTGGAGGGGGCTCCACTCAACCGTGAACTAAACGGCATGAATAATTAACGATTTTCCGTGTTCATCGGTGGACAGCGGTTGTCAATCAAAAAAACAAAATACAACAACAATAACATACTCAATAAGCCGATATTTCATCGTCGTACATGTACCGTAAATATCAGTTTAGATATAAAACATCAAATATTTACGACCATTCGCCCACCCATAGACTAACCCCGGGAGCGGTCTCTGAACTGAAGAGAGAGAGATAAAGTGTTGGCGTGTCTGTGTGGTGCCGAAAGCAGGTCATTGTGAGGTCTGGTGGCCACTTGTTCAGCCTGATGACTTGTGGATTCATATACTTTATATATAGGCTATAGCCTACTGTAAATGACGTAACGTGCAAGTGTATTCAAATAGCCTATTCTCGTTCCTAAATAAAGGATTAAATCCATAAACAAAATAAAATATAAAAACAAAATGTGTACCAATCGCGTTATTGACTGTAGCCTATAACCCACTATTTCACAACGAAGGCAAATCCTTCGACGCCGAAAAAGGCATGTTTTTGATTAGTAATAATTTGCTTTCTCCGGGGTCAATATATTGTACTAGTGCAGCGGGATTGCCCATTGACGCCACGCCGGCGTGTAGGCTACTTAAGGATATTTAGCAGATATGCAGAGAACGGGAGGAATGCATCGACTACTAATGGCAAAAATGCACCAGAGTTAGAGAAAACGGCATTTACCGTTGATTGAAAGTCAACAGTTTGGTAGAAGCTGGATCCACGCTGTTCATGTCCCCATGCGTTTTCTGTCGAGCGCGCAAGGCAGTTTTCCCCCCCTCTAGTCCTCTTCGCACTCCCAGACGTCAGACCAACATCCCTGCAGTGGGAACTCCAGTCACAAGTGAGGCAGAGCGACGCTGGAGACGAGTCTTCGCGTCTTCTGTCTTCTCTGTTTCAACAGCTTGTGGCTGGGTCTCCTTTGACACCGATGCTTTATGGGTTGTCTCTCTCTCACCCCCTCTCCCTTTCCCTCTCTCTCTCGCACTCTTTCTTTCTCCGTCTCTCTCTTTCTCACTGCTATTCTTACAGACAGCTTCAATCTTTAATAATGAAGCCAAGAAGATGTTTAGCAAGTGAGAGCATTTGGAGAGTTGGAATACAGTAATATCAGCATGCACAGAAACGACTGTTACATCAGCGTTCATCAGGTGATGCTCGTGATGGGATACAATAGCATGACCATAATGTGTGTGCGTGTGTAGCTTATACACAGTAAAAACATCATCCATGTATTATTTTTCTTTTGTGGGATTTTGTTTGGAAACTTAAAGGGTTGAAACTCCAACTATCCACAGGAAGTAGGGGCTTCCTTCACAGACACATCATTACCATAATGTATATACCATATTCTGTAGTAGAACTGCAGAGATATTATTCCAACGTCTGCCATATCCAACACACACACATACACACACACACACCGAAAAGCACACACACAAACGCACATAATAGCAGGTGAAATGTGAGCCCAGTTAAATGTGATACCTCCTCAGAAGCCCAGCTCCAGCCTGCTTCTTTGTCTAGTACACACATGCACACACACACACGCACGCACGCACGCACGCACGCACGCACGCACGCACGCACGCACGCAGTGCTGGAATGTTCATCCATTTTTGACGAATAGAACCTCCCCTCCAGCCCTCCCGCGACACACACCCATCGCTGGAAAACACCTACAGTTTCCAGCAGAGGAGAGCGAAGCCTTCTGTCTCTCAATGTGAAAGATACCACGTGCTACATTATGGCTTTACAATCCCTGACAGCCTGAAGTCTGGAGGGGGAGGGGCACACCTGAAATGATACAGTGCTCACGCAAGCGTCACCAACAACTAACCTGAAATGCTCCGACACCCCCGTCTCTAATTACAACCCCTAGGGGGATACACACAAGCCCGAGTTCACTAACTCCAATAGACGCAAATGAAGCACGCCTATCACCCCCCAGGAACATTTCCTTTCCTAAAGAGGCCCTCCTCGACGTTGAAATTGCCTCCCGACGGTACAAAAACATCCTCGCTTTTGGTGTGAACGTCCAAAGAGCATCTCGTGCTCCTTTCACTACAGTTTGCACAGGCTCACACAGGCTCACACCGGCCTCTCCCCCTCCCCCGACAGCCGCCCACGGTTTTACTCTGAACGGCGACAGCGGGCAGACATTTTGCCGGTCTGGAGGGCACTGTAACACAATCGCGGAGTGTGCCTTTAAAGGTGAACTAAACGCAGAATACAGCAGCAATGCCCTGCCTACTGTAACACGTGTCCCTCAGGAGTAGCTTGTTACGGTAAGAGGGCCGCTATGGTTTGTTGTGTATGCACGCGTGTGTGTGTGTGTGTGTGTGTGGGACCCGACAGCTAGTGACTGTCCCAAGCTAGCGTTGCCCAGACAGTGTAGCGTCAAAGAGCAGGCAGGTTATGTCGACGTAGGCAGTCTAGAGTGGAGGCATGAGGGCCTGCAACCTACGTACGCTGTAAGGAAACGTCCTATTGCATGGGTATGCAAAATGTGTGTGTGTGTGTGTGTGTGTGTGTGTCGTAAGAGTTGCAAGTTGGGGGATAATGTGCTAATCCTATCTTTTCTCTGGGCAGCTGTCATTCAGGTGCGTGTGTGTGCGTGTGTGTATGTGAGAGAGAGAGAGAGAGAGTTTAAAATAATGCAATGTTTTACCACTTCCCACTAACAGAGAAGTGAAGTTCTTCAACCTCACAAAGGAGCTAATAGTCAGTAATCTGCGTGCATGACAATAAACACACACACGCACTAGCACGTATTAACAGAAGGCTAATGCATCTGGATGTGAGGTGCAGGCACAACGTGCGACGAAACACACCCTCCGTAACGAGAAGCGTCCCGTGATAGGTAACGGTATGAGGAAGCACTGCTGTGAATGACGCACAGCACTAATTGGCACACATAGCACAAACGAATAGAGTAATGGTCCAACTTCACTGGTATGCCACCATTACATGGTGTTCACCAGGTAAAGCGGTAGTGTGTAAGTATCCAGTATCATTAAACGATTTCTAATACTTTAAAACAGGCAGGTTATTTCCACATGCACTACAATTGTGCTTGACTATAAAGACAAGACACTGGATGTCAGTGGGGGTGTAGCTCAGTGGCAGAGCATTTGACTGCAGATCAAGAGGTCCCCGGTTCAAATCCGGGTGTCCCCTCCCTTTACACCTTCAAGATACTGTAACCACCTACCTTTAAGCACGATGCTTAGCCCCTACCTGCTGCTTAATACCTGTATTAAAAGAACTAGTTGTCATTGATTGGACACAGTACACAATGCTGGATCTACTGTATGTGTTACAAGGGCCCATCTTCTCTCCACTGTAGCCACTGAGGGCCATTAGGATTGGAGCCTGATCTGTGCTGTCTACTGCTTCCCAAATGCCACCGGGTGGCCATGGCCAAATGTCAGACATCAGCGGACGGATGGCCGTGCACTCGTTAAGCTTGATAAATCAGGTGGGTTAACCTTCTGTCTGCACCAATCAGGGTGTGGCCCTACCACCTGCCCTGACAGCGCCATTGTGTGCACATGTGGTGCTAAACATGAACTGCAATGTTCAATGAGGGGGCCGCATTATGAAGCATGACCCTAATGACTGCTCTTGAACACAAGGGAGGTTGGTCACTGGTAACACCATTTTGGAGATGCACCATTCGTGGGAATGGCTTCTAGGCTTCGATGCTGTGTTCCGTTCAAAGTCGGAAGTTCCCACGAGCTAAACGCGTTCCATTGCATCTGTAGCATCAGCAAAGTTGTTTATCTTATTTTCTCATCTAGCTAAGCTGTCTATCCAACAAATAAAGTTCTAAAATAATAGGAACTGGTTGCTGCAACAAGTATGGTATGTAATCAAAACATCATAACACAATGCAGGGTATTTAAATCAAAGTTAGAAATATCTATGCTTATTGTTATTCTTTCACAATTTAAAGTGGCATCTACAACATTCACTCACTTCCATCCGTCAACACATTCATTGGAAGAGAGTGCCCTCTTGTGGTTACCTTTAGTTAGTGAAGAATAAAAAGTTTTCTGTAAGATGCAGGTTTCCTTTGAGATATAAACAATGAGTTAATTTTTTTGTATTGCTAGTTTCAACCACAAGGGGAATTACAGGCACAAACTAAGACACATACCGTGTTAATATTGAAACAATTATGTGCAATGTAACCATAAACATTCTAATCTACATTTGATAATTCCTTTAA
Source organism: Percopsis transmontana (assembly GCA_025447815.1). Classification (NCBI taxonomy): domain Eukaryota; kingdom Metazoa; phylum Chordata; class Actinopteri; order Percopsiformes; family Percopsidae; genus Percopsis; species Percopsis transmontana. The sequence goes on from JAOEHI010043199.1 coordinate 18,752, forward strand.
CATTCCAAAAGCTCTACACTTTCAAAAAGATTTGTTTGAAAGTGTAAAATTTCACATTATTATTTTATGTAAAACCAAAAGAAAATTCCAATTTCCTAGAAAACAATGACAATGAAAAATGCAAAAATCTATACAGCATAACTTTGTACAGGCCTAATAAAACTTTATAGTACTTAATTGTACAGTAGAGAAAAGGGGGTTATTTTAAGAATGTCCACACCTAACTCCCTGGACGCAGAACCTGGTTACCTCTGCTAAACACTTATATATATATATATACCTTTTGTTGACCTTTCTATTTTAATAGTAACTTTCTTTCCCATTCTTTTACCCCTTTTCTTTTCTCAGGCTCCTCTTGAGCCAGCTTGAGGCTTTGGCCGGCTTCCATTGAGCCACAGAGTAAAAATGCACATCAGTAACCCTTCACAGACCCCATCTCCACCTCTCGTCTCTCGGTTCTTCCAGGGCACCGTAGCTAACAGAGCTGGGAGACGTACCGCAGTTGAAAATGTTGCATGCTGTGTCCATACATACATACTATCACAGACGGCCTAACTGATCCTTCCTAGCGCTCCATGGCCTGAGCACAAAGCCCTACACGTTTGTACCATCCCTGACAGTGACAGGCAGTTGAAAGTGCATGTCTCAACTATTAACTGCTGAAAACATTGCCTCTCTTTCCGCACTGAGCCTTTTCCAGCCCCCCGGTACAGTACATAACCAGGCTTCCACAGTGCATCGAACTGCGTACGTATGTGCATTTAAGCCCTGAATGGAAACAGATGTTCGGTGGAAGAGTAAAAGTTTACGTAGCGCTGTAATCAAGCAGACAATTATTATTATTTTTGTGTTGTTTTCCCTCTCGCTATTTGAGTGTGTTTTTCTGTCTAAACCAGGTCGGTGTGCTGTGTGCTGTGTGCTGTGTGCTGTGTGCTGTGTGCTGTGTGCTGCGTGTTGGGTTGTGCCGAGCTACGCAGCCACATATGGGAGTGATTAGCGTCCAGTGCTTATCAGACCTCAGTGGGCTGACTGTACATCGGAGCAGAGCAGAATTAGCCATGCAGAACCCTCTGCTCTCCATAGCTAAAACCCTCTATGAGGCCTCACACACACACATACACACACACTCACACACACACACTATGGTTCGATGTTTACTCTGACGCTCAAAGAAATGCTAAACAAATAGAAATCCAATCCCAGAACTTAAAGGTACACTCCCCGTATCTTGAACTGCCCCTGTGGTGGAAACCAGCCTTGCAAGAACAACAAACGCTGTTGTTTTGGTTTGTAACTGTGACAACAGAAGCCCTTCCTACGTCTAGTTCTTCTCTACTTGCATTTCAAAACATAAACAGTGGGCTGGGACAGACATTTGGGCTTCTAGGGGCTTCTGGAACACCTTTAAAAGCAGTCCGGACATAGGCGTTGACTTCGTCTGATGCACATGCAAACACACACATGCACACGCGGAGCAGTGTGTTGAGTCATCGGCCCTCTTCCCCACCGACTTAGCGACAAACGCTAATGCACGTCAAGACCCCACCGGCCCAGCCTATCGCAGACCGGCCCGTTCTGTCAGCCTGAGAGAGAGAGAGAGAGAGAGAGAGAGAGAGAGAGAGAGAGAGAGAGGGAGGGGGAGTGAGAGAGAGAGAGAGAGAGAGAGAGA
>JAOEHI010043220.1:0-21474 GCA_025447815.1 Percopsis transmontana
ATAGAAATGGCTCATTCAAAGGTAATAATATTATGGTTTATTATATAAGGTCTTTGTACACCACTGACAACATAGTTATGGATATTATATTGCAATTCTGTCACCAGATCCTCTGAAATATTACACACTGGACCTTTAATTACAGAGTACTATTTTGTCTTTTTATAGTACATTACAGACTTGTGTCCGCTTGTAGTGCTCTGACGCCTGCAGGAAAAAGTAAATGAATGATATATTTGTTGTGAAATAATCCTCATACATAGACTAGTCTTAAGGAATTATAGAAATCATAGAGATGTCTCAATATAATAGAGAGACACAATAAAAATTCTATAATTGTTTTACTTGCTATAACACTAGAAATGTTGTTTTTGTTTTAGTCTGATTTTTGTTTTAGGAACAAAGACACGGCATAGTGTTTTTGTATTGTACCACATACTTGATTGTGATTGGCTTCACATCTATATCGTTCTCTCATTGGATTAATAATTCTATAATAATTCCTCATTGTGTGCGTGGTTATAATCTCAGGGTTAGTCAACATCTGAAACTCTTTGTATAAAGCACATTTCTGCTGAAAGTTCCAAATCTATAAAACAATTTTTTTCACTGTACTGTAAATACACTGATTGCTTCATTAACCTATAGTTAGTATTAGTACAATATCAGGTCATATCGGATGAAAATTATAGGTTTACATTTCAGCCGCATTGGATCAAGTGTGTTCCTTTTTAAAGGTAATAAACATTAGGATGAAATTATGTGATCAGAATATTTGAACACTGCTATGTTTCTGTCAGACTCAACGGGAACACACTGATAATACACCTGCACTCCACTGTTTGAGCTTATCTGTTGCTTTCTCAGTGTTCCCCCTTTGACTCCTGATGGGAATGTTCAAGGCCTTGTGAATGTTTAATGGCCCATTTGGCCCATTAAATATTGAAGGTGGTTCAGTTGTCTAATGATTTCAGTGACACCTATTGGCACTGCCTGGCTGACACAACTCAATTGAGATGTCCCAGACTGATATGTTAAGGAAGGCAAATCATAGGCGGAGCTTGTAATAGAAAATTAAAAATTAACCAGGCAAGGAAATGTCTTTAGCTGATCCAGATCCCAAGTCCGGTAGCTGTTGCTGTGATGCCTGCTACACCAAAATGTGGACAATGCAGCTCGTTTTAACACACCCCTCTTGTGTGTGACTTGATATTGTTAATTTTGAACAAACCTGCCTATTCTGATAAACTGCTGGGGAGGGGGAAGGAAGATTCTGAAGCATGTGCGACTCCTCGTGGAAGCATTAACACACTGCACTATCTGGGAAGTCTGAAATGTATTCCTCCTTCAGCAAAGGCATATGGGACACTTGTGTTGAGAACATACTTAATTTGACTGTAATTTAACACAGATTTCCCTGGAAATAAAAGTTAATATGTACAAATCATAAACCTAATCAATATATAGAAAGCATTATTTGGCCTCATATCAAAAGACCCAGACATTGCAGAACATCGTGAAACATCTCAGTAAATGCTAATAAAAAAAGCCAATATAACGACCAGTTGGAATTCATTGTTGGCTAGTACAAACGTATTAGCTTATTAGCAAATTTATTAGCTTTACAAAAATGCATGCCTTACAAAAAAATTGTGCTCTGTGCATGTGTCTAATAAAAGGTTACAAAAGGTTCTCAGTCATGTGGTTACTAACGTGAAAGGTTAATAACCCTTTGAGTTAACCATTTGAGAAAAACTGCAATGAACATTGGGAGAAAAGCTATACACACTCTAACTGTAAATACTGTATGTGACCTCTCTGTCTGCTAATCCCACTTGACACTTTTATCTTGAGGGATTTCATAATAAGTAAATGTATGCAGAAGATGAATGATTTAGTGGCAATGAAGGATGTGGGTTCAATTGGAACAAGTGATATAAGCAGTCAGTAGATGGGTTTCTTACATACGTGTGTGTGTGTGTCTGTGTGTGTGCGCGCGCTGACATGGCAGGCCAAAGTGGCCTTGGCAAGTCCACACTGATGAACACCCTGTTCAAGTCCAAGGTTAGCCGTAAGTCAGTCCAGCCCAAGCCGGAGGAACAGATCCCCAAGACTATCGAGATCAAGTCCATCAGTCATGGTGAGGATTATTAGACTACACAGTTATTACCTATGATATACAAAGGACTGTAGCACTGCTCATTTATAATGTTATTTATTTATGTGTGTGTGCGCGTGCCCAGATATTGAGGAGAAAGGGGTGAGGATGAAACTAACAGTTATCGACACGCCTGGCTTCGGGGACCAGATAAACAATGAGAACTGGTCAGTTGTAGTATTTGTTAGTGACGAGTGCTGTATATACTTTTTTGTGTGTTTAGCTTTTAAGACCTACGTTATAATTGTACACATAATGGTTACATTTCTTAAAGTATGTTAAATTAGAATACACGACCAAGAAAGTCTTGGGAAGGTCTTTGAATCCGACTGTGGTTGACCAAGGCCTTTCTGTGTGGACTGTCTTTCCATCACACCAAAAGACATGCATGTTAGGTTAATAGTCGTAAATGTGTAGTTTAATTTAGCCACAATATACAGTTGAAATGTGTCCCTAGATATAAACTCATCTCAAATCCCAAAACATGATTTTCTAATCCCGAACTCACTTTCCCATGTGCCTCGTCTCTGCCAGCTGGCAGCCAATTATGAAGTTCATCAATGACCAGTACGAGGCGTACCTGCAGGAGGAGATCCACATCGACAGGAAGAAGCGCATTCCGGACTCTCGTGTTCACTGCTGCATATACTTCATACCTCCCACTGGACACTGGTAGGTTAGCATGCACACACACACACATATATATATATAATTGAGAGGCTGTTTAAGCCAGTGTTTTTTAAGCTAAGACAACATTTTTTTAATTTTTTGCAAAATCGAGAAGTGTACAGGATGTGTGTGAGACTAGTAAAAAAATATATTATAGACTGAACAGCAGCCTCACACATGCATACGTGTGTAGACACACACACACACACAAACACTCTAGAAGGGCATTGTTACTTTGTAGTCTTCCCAAAGCTGCAGAGATGAACCAGGCCATCTCTGAATCTCCTCTGACCTTATTGTCTGTCTGCCATTCTTCTTTCTCCGTCCCTGTACCCTCTCTCTCTATCTATCTTTCAACCACATGTGAAACTCATTCCATCCTTTGGGACACAGAGGTATCACTTGGGGAGTCAGGTTTCACTAAGAACATATATTTTCTTTTTTTATATTTACGCTTCTCTCCTGGTCTGGTGGAGGCATGGAGCTAATCAGTGAAAGTATCATGAGAGAATTATTTTCTGCAGACATAAAAATTATACATTATAATCTTAATTTAAAAAAATAAATGAAAGAATATCAATAGAATTTCACACGCAATGTTTTCTGGTAGGGCAAGGGTTAAAGGGTTAAATGTCATCGGCTAATGCACACCCTATACACACGTGCAGTCATGAAGTCGTACAGATATTTGCATCTATACAGAAATATAGTATTTATGTATTAAGTATATGTATGTGCCAAACAGGAACACACACACACACTCTTTTACCAGGCCTCATTGGTTTGAATGCATTGGTTTGCTGGAGTATAGATTTGTTAGTTGAAATATATGCTGGTTTGTTGTGATATACACTGCTTAAAAAAATTAAGCGGAAACTGAAATCACATATCAGGTCTCGATGAATGACGTATACTAAAGATCAAAATGTTTAATGTACATTGTATAATTTGAGCCCCCCTCCCCCCGTTGGTGCCGGGCCCGACTTGCAGTAGTTGTTGGGGAGATTTATCCTGTTCGCTCTGTACCAATCTAAATTGAATTGTTTCATCCGCAATAATCTGATCTAAATGGATGTATACGAAGTGCACAGTGCAGCCGCCTGTTGACGAACATTTGTCAGATCCTCGGTTTTCATGTTCAGTATAACTAAACAAGTTATTTATGCTCTGGTATGCATCCATTCTATTATCTAAACAGTTGACTAACTTGTCATGACATTTAATGTTTCTACCTGGAATCGCTCCCTGCTTTTGAGCGTTACTTTGTGCTCTGTCGATTTATCAGCATACACTGCACTTCTTGGCCTGCTGCAGTTCAGCTTTTGTAATGAGTCACTTGTCATTTTGAATCTGCTTAGAGGTGCCCTATACCATATTTTAAACATTAATATAACAGCAAACAACTATTTTCTATGTACATTTACAGTGGCATAATTGCGTCCTGAATGTTGTCATACTCCCTCTGTGTGTGTTGTACTCGGGGCTTCTGTGTTCTGTTTTCATAGCCGATCTGGCCGCTTGTGAATGTTAGTGCATGTGTGTGGCTGATGAAGCATTTGTTTTGGTTTGGTCTAGTGCGACATCTAGTGGCAGACAATATATATATATATATATATAGATAGTCCCATAATTGTGCCATGAAAATTCAAGACTGTTCAATTTTGAACACAGCCTTTCTGTCTAATTTTTCACCGGTATCCTACAACATGTTCATTAATATATCCCTTATTTTTGCATAGTTCTCACAAAGTGCTTTGTTGTTAACATCCCAACCTTGATTGACGAAAAATGTTTTAATCGAAGGCACACTTAAAAAAGCACACTAATCGAAGGCACACTTTACACACCCCCCCATCTCCTCATGTCACTACAGCTGCTGCTTCAGAACATTGTGTTAGTTTGTAGATGAAGGTGTGTGCATGTATGTGCAGACAGTGTGTAGACATGCATTTTTATTTCTGTTTGTGTTTGTGTAGTCTTTCTGACAGCTGCACAGGTCAACCAGTTCAGTGGTTGCCCAGATCCTCTATCACGAAACATGAGCAAATAGGTATGTCTGTTTAGTCGGCAAACATCGCCCATAGCATTTCACGTTCTGCTAATACATTGCCCAGCTCTCCATCATAGACGTGTCCACAAAAATGAATCTGGCTAGCGAACAGAACAACAAAAGTTCTGAAAAGACTTTCAAATGCTACTTTTTTTTACATTTTCTTTTGGCTTATTTTCCTGTTGCGCTTTTCTCACACACACATCTTCATGTTTGAGGGCCTGTGACCAATTACGAAGACACAATGCCAAATTCATGTTTCTGTATGGCGCCCCACACCGCTGCCATGTGGCCACAGGCAAATTATGGCACACTCCACCAAATAGCTAGTATAACTGGTATCTGCTGTCATCTGAAACCAGTGAAGATAGCTAAAGTTATAGTTTGTTTGAAGCATCTCAAACCGCAATTTAAATGCATCATCATTATTATGTGTCAGCAATTTGCTTGAAGGTATTTTTTTTCGTTGTTGTTTTTGTGGTATGAGATCTTCGGAGCAGAGGCAAGTTTTGGCTAGGTCATGCAACATTAAAAATTCAGGAAGCAAGTAGGCTAAACAAATAGCACTTACTCCTGTCTTGTAGCTGATGTGGTTTCTAATAACAGAGAAAAGAAGAAGGGAGTTGAATGTCTGTAGTGTGGTTGCAGAATGTTTTTTAGGTTGTTCTCATAATAGAATGGAAGTTGCATACAGAAATGGAAAAAATAAACCATTGCATGTTTTTGTAATTATAATATTAATTACATTATAATATTAATTAATTATAATATAAATAGTGTCCCCAACGAAGAATTTACATAGTTGAATGTGATTCGTCAAGTCATTTTTTGTTTACTACTCCTATACTACTCATGTCAGAATAACACAGACATATCGATGAGCCAGTCAGATGAATGGCTGTCTATACATAAGAGGAAATAACACCTATTGTTGTCGGCTCTTGGTCCAAAATTGCTCCACTTGAAATGCAGTTGGCCCAGCACACCCAGCGGGGTTCTGCCGAACAGCAGTTTAAAGGGAGAAAACCGTGTTGAGGCCTGGGGCACCTCCCGGATAGCAAACATCAGAGGACCCTGGATTATTGATTTCAGGGTTCGGTTCAGACGCTCCACTAACCCATTAGTTTGGGGGTGGTAAACGCTGGTCCTTACCGCTGAAATCCCAAACAACACATACAGTTTGCGGGGTGTGCGTGACATAAACTTGAGTGCCCTGGTCAGTCTTTTTCCTTTGTTTGAGTGTCACCACTCACTTGACATAACCTATCCCTAGAAATGGCAAAATGAGGTAAAGTGATTGCTGAGTCAGGGTGGACCATTTGGCCATCAATAGATATCACGCGGTCAAATGCAAAATGTAGAGTATCATTACGAGACTGTTCCAGAGCAAAATTTTCCACTTGGGGAAAATGTGGAGCCGTCTGAGACTCTGACGAAGCCTCAGCCGATTCCTCTCCCACCTGCAAATAAGTACACATTTCACATGTCCCTACATGCACCCCCGCACATTGTCCCACCAACCTGATAAACCCAGCCCAATCAGTACCCAGAATTAAGGTGTGCGTCAGGCGGGCACTAACCACGGCCTTTAATCAGTGCGTTTTGCTCTTAAATATTAGCTCTAACAAGACCACGGGGTGTTAGTGCACAACATTTACATTTCCAGCATTTAGCAGACGCTTTTATCCAAAGCGACTTACAATTAGTACATTTGTCAACAGTTGGTTAACTGGTTAACCACCAGTTTTTGCAAGCAGATAACAGTCTCCTAGAATAAGGACAGCATCATGTAACAAGGTTACTTCACCTATGCATTTGCACAACATTACTCGAAGGTTTATCATTCGTTCCTCAAAAACAATTACAATAATCGAAAGTTATCATTCACTCTTCAAACAGTCAATAATTGCTCAACTGCAAAGTGCTTACAATTCTTACAAATGATCTAACGGAGTAGAAAGAAGTGAAATCACCATGTATACACCCAATTAACACCCTAGATGCCTCCACCCAAGCCTCAGGTCAAACAAAGCTATGATTGATCATAGACTGCATACAGCCGGTGTCCACCATCGCCTGATGTGTATGGACTGCACTGCATTTATATAGCGCTTATTTGTACCAAACAGGCCACCCAAAGTGCTGTACATCATTGCCTCACATCCACCCATTCACACACCTATTCACACACCGATGGTGGTGTCTGCCATGCAAGGCGCCATCCAACACATCAGGAGCAGTTAGGGTTAGGCGTCTCGCTCAGGGACACCTAAACACTTGGACAGAAGTAAGCGGATATCGAACCAGCGACTTTTTGATCGCCAGACGACCTGCTCTACCCCCTGTGCCACTGTCGCCCACTGTGTGTACCCCCCTGGATACTTACCGGAACTCTGTATGTCCCTTCTGCTCCGTGAGAAGCAGTTGGTGCCGCGGTCACCCACACCACCTGACCGATCTCAATTTGCGGACATTCTTGGCGGAAGTGGTTGGGCTGGTCGCACCGCCAACACACTTGGTACGGGTGTTTGAGCGACTACCTAATTGCCGTACTGATTCCGTCAATACCTCCATCGCTTAGTTCATATCTCCCTCGCCCAGGAGATCAACTTCGTGGTTCAGTTCCTTTACAAGCGGAGTTGCAAAAGAAACTCGCGGCTTGCTGTCTGCCATGTTCTACTGAGAAAAGGTACCGAATGACTCAAGCGTGGTTCAAGCCCCACGTTGGGCGCCACATATAGCTGAATCACCACGGCTACGACTGAGGTGTAACGTTGACCGTGTCAATCGTGTGTCAATTACTGTTTGGTAGAATGTTTTACAATTCAATTGAGGTTATTCCTGTTATTCTGTCTCTCTCTGTAGGCTACTCTATGCTGTCAAATGAGCCCAGAATCATATAGGCATTATAATAGAATTAGATATTCTTTTTGTTTTACTTTGTCACGTCAAGCTTTTATATAGCCCTTAATCACAGTTACAGTCCTGAAGGTCTTTACAAACCTGCATTTAACCGGAAATGGACGACACCTCCTAAGATAAGCCCATCATTTGGGGAGTATGGAGAGAGGAACTTTGCTTTAAGTTTTGTTTATTTCTGTTGACTTCGGTTGTCTAAGGCCCCAAATAGAAAGAACAGGCAAATAAAATGACACACAATATTACCGTCTTATACACAGAAGTTGCTGTATCAACCTTTTACGCCTGTCATGTCGTCTTCAGCCTGAGACCCCTGGATGTGGAGTTTATGAGGCGTCTGAGTAAGGTGGTCAACATCGTCCCGGTTATTGCCAAGGCTGACACACTCACCCTGGAGGAGAGGAACTACTTCAAGAAGACGGTGAGTGCGTATGACAAGTGTGTGTACAAAGTCAAGAGGGTAGTTTAGCTTATTATATCCCACATACTGTAACAACAAATCAACATTATTAACAATAATCAACTGATGATATGAATAAAAAGATATCTTGCAGTCTTGTGGTCATAGAATTGTAAAAGCTTGAGCAGGCAGCCATCGCCTGCTGAAAATGTGTAAAGTTTCTAAGGATAAACAGTAAAGCATTTGATCTTGGACTGAGTGGAAATTAACTGAGTGATATATGGAGCTAAAAGAGTCTCAATAAAGATAAATGCGCACATAAATGCACACACTACATTCATGTGTTTGGCTTATAAGTAAACCATCCCCCACGTGGGGTGCGTTCTTGTGATTGGCTAAAACAAGGGAGATATCTGATTGGTTGAAGATCATTCCCTGTTTAAAAAAAATGCATTTGTGTGTCTAGCCAAGTCAGGGGAGTCTCAAAATTCGCACACAAATGCAGTGAAGTTCAGACAGCAAGCAGTTTGTAAATCAAGATATATTTGTGTGTGCATCAGAAAAATATTTCTGAATCTTGTGTGCATTTGTGAATTTTGTGTGCATTTGTGAATTTTGTGTGCATTTGTGTATCCTGTGTGTGCATGTATGAATCCTGTGTGTGCATATGTGAATGTAGTGTGTGCATTTATCTTTATTGAGACTCTTTTAGCTCCATAGTGGTAACTGTGATGACATCATATTCAGAGGCCTGTCTTTAGCCTGTCAGCTAAATGTTTCTGTTTGCTATTGTGTATGGTGCTTCAGATAAGGGAAGAGCTGCAAGCCAATGGGATCGAAGTTTATCCCCAGAAGGAGTTTGACGAAGATGCAGAAGACAGGATGATAAATGACAAAATCAGGGTAAGTCATATTTAGTAGGTCTTGCAGTTAAAGCCAGATCCGCAGCTTGAATTTGGCATTAAATAATCCATTGCTCGCACTGTGTGATGAAGTTTTTCCTCAAACTCCACTTCTATTGTTTCTCAAAAATATACTTATATTATTTTTATTTATCTACAAATCTGATTGCTGTTTCTACTAATTTTATGTATTCTTAAATTAATTTGGTTGTTGGCAAATTCCTATTTTGTAGTATAATTAATATCTTATTAATTTAAGATATATTTCCATTATCTAGAAGGGAAATATAATCAAATATAGCTGCAAGCAGCGATATATGAGCCAAACCCAATCAGCAGCACAGAGGTAAAAGGCAGGATGGAGGACCACAAGGAAAAAAATAATTTTGATTCTAGCACAAACTATTCTCTAGTTGTAGGCCAAAACGTGAGTTGGCTTGGCTTGTTCTGACAGACATCACGCTGATGTTATGTACCAACTCTTAAAATCAAATGTTCCATTCTCAAGATGGAGCTAATTTTGTTTAATTGGGAAATGCAGTATTGTCACCCTCTAGTAGTGGAACAACTCCACGATATTTTGGCTATAGCCTCAAAACATTGTTGTTACTATATCGACCAAGTTTCGAGAGAAGATCACATATTCCCTTTACAAGATATAGCTCCTTTACCCATACTTTCTTTTTAACAACTTTTTGTTAGCATGGTCTGTAGATAATTCCTGACAAATTTAGTATTTAGTATTGGATTTCACCAATGGCCTAGGAGGACTTGAAAATGACTTTCATAACGTAATTGACTTCTATGAATGTGCAAAATTTGATGCAAATTTGACCATGGGATCTAGGGGCTGCAATACTTTCCCATTGCAGAATAATAATAAGAAAACCAACAAAAAAAATAAGGGCCTTGCCACTATAGTGGCTTGGCCCTTAATTAGCTTCAATAAGCAGGTGTCAGGTAAAACAAAACTGACATCCAGCTGCCACAACAGGCTTTTTTCTTGCTAGCTCCTGGCACACCTGATCTTTTGGCCATTCAATCGATTTTGAAGAAACGCAAAGACATGTCAATCATGGCTTTTTTTCAGAGTAATAACAAGCAACTTCAGGGAGAACAAATATCTACTATAGCATTTCCATAGCATTATTTGTGCTTTCCAGAATAACGTATTCGAATTTGGGTACATCCCTAATATTTGGTGCACTTCTTCATTGTATTCCTGTAGTATCCCAAGTTTCTTCCCCAGCTTATGGCTTATGAAGGAGCTGTAGAGAGCCTTTTGAGCATATATATCTTTGTATAGGGAGGAGTAGAGAGCAATGCACTCAGGTATGCGAGATTGAGCTTGCAGTTTGTGATTTTAATGTTGTGACACTGTGTAGCCTACTGTCTGTAGGAGAATCTGGGGAAAAAAATGTAATGCTGCTTTCAACCACAAGGGCAACTCCCGTACAAAAATGAAGGGGTGTCCCTTTTAATTTTGCAAGTCTTTTAATAACCTCATATAGTATTTACTGTACTGTACAACAATGAAATAAAAGGAGATAAAAACAAAACAAGCCTCAAAATGTCCCAATATAATGTTGTAACAAAGAAACAGATGGTGACCAATGACACCAAAACCGTGTGTGTGTGTGTGTGTGTAAATCTAATAGGAGATGATTCCTTTTGCTGTGGTGGGAAGTAACCAGGAGTACCAAGTCAACGGGAAGAGGATTCTGGGCAGAAAAACTAAATGGGGCACCATAGAGGGTAAAAAACCCACACATTAGTATGCACACACACACAGTTGGTCACTTGTCTTGCCAATCAGACAATGGAAATCGGGTCAGCAGGCAATATATTTAACTGCCTCCCTAAAAGCAGCTCAGACATGTTCACATGTTGATCCTACTGGCATTCACCCCAAACACAATTATATATACACACACACCATGTGAGTAAAGAGGGGTTATGATTGGAAGGACAAACACAGTCCTAAGGAATGTCAACGTTTGGACGTCTGGCCATTTCCCAGGATGAACCGCGACTCCTGTTTGTCTTAATAACTATGTATTCATCATGTTTTCTAAAGTGGATTAGCAGTTACAGCACAGTAGATTGGGTCTGGATTAGGTCTTGTGGGGTTGGTATGTGATTAAGTGTAATTGTAAGGAATTCTAGGGAACAAATTCTTATTTGTTGTATAACTTGATGTGTATCCAACAACGGTAGCTTAGCACTGCTTGAATGAAAGTCACCAATCACCTTCATATAATACCATGTATGTGTATGGTGCCAGTGTTGGAACTGGATTCTTCAGACAGAGAAACAATGGTTCCATTCTAACCAGGTCAGGCGTGGAAGGAGAAACAAGGACAAAGGTGGACAGAGGGAAAAGGCTGCCGGGCTTATCAGGGATAAAGCCATAAATTAGACCACAGAGGGTGCTGAAAGACAGGCCTCCATATTTCACTAGCGGCTATCAATTTATTAATATTCTTTATAGACTTTTTAAAGTTGAAAGTGTGTTCATGTTCATGAAAAGGGGAATAACATATTTCGTGTGAGCGGGGAAAAGGGATATCCTTGTACAATGATGCCACCTTGTGTTGTATCACAGTATAGCAAGTTATTGACATCTAGTAGGAATCTTGACTGTTTTAGTGCATGTTAGTGTTACATTGTTAGGTAAAAAATAAATTTATGAGCATTTTTAATTTTCTCCAAAGTTTACTGTGCTTATCATTTAATTCAGCTTAATAGTGTACCATTTAAGAGTTTTTCTTCATCCTTTATGCAATGGAATCTGATTAAAGGTTCTCTCTCTTTTCAGTTGAGAATATTGCACATTGTGAGTTTGCTTACCTGAGAGACCTCCTCATCAGGTAAATCACCTTCTGGCTGAGGCTGTTTAATTATAGATATTTGAGATTCTTGAGACACATTCATTTGCAGTGCATGTAGTAAAATCCATTTGGGTGTGTTCACCAAACTGCATACAGCCGTATTTGCAAGTGTTAATGCATCTGAATAAGTCTGCCAGTTGTGAAACCTATAATCTTACTGAATTTATTTAATTTGTTGCTATCAAGTTAAGATTATATAAGTGACACTAACAATATTGTACGTTTCCCCATCAGGACACACATGCAGAACATCAAAGACATCACAAGCAGCATCCACTATGAGATGTATCGTGTTCGGCGGTTAAACGAATCTAATGCCCACCCTAGCGCAAATCCGGTCTCTGACCAGCCTAACGGTCAGACCAAGGCCAATGGCCAGCCCAGCACACTCCAGGCCAATGGAGTGGATCCTGAGCATGAAGACTTGTCACACGAGATGTAGAGGATTGTGTGTGTGCTGCGTAAATGATTTTCAGGGATACAGACCCATGTCAACATGTGCATACTCATACACACACATTCAGTGTCAGCTTGACTCCATTATTTGGGGCAAAATACTGCCCAGACCACCATCTCTAGTTTCAGGTTTAAACACAGGTAGCCAAGCCAGTTATGTCTACTGATTGACGGCTTGTCTCCCCAGGCAGCATGGCAGAACAGAACATGAAGTAAAACAGTGACGTGATAATAGATTAGCTCAAAACTAGGATTAGCTCTTTCAGCGCCATCGGTCTGGTCTGCTTTGTGTTGTGGTGTATAGTGAGTGGAGATACTAGGGTTACTAAGGTCTGGATGTCTAGAATAGGTTCATATTATTGTAGCTGAAGAGATGATGATGATTACACATCTTCACTGCATGAGAACACAGACTAGTATCAGTGTGAAGGAGCTACTGGAGAAAAATAAACCCTTTCCTTTTTTTCCATTGCTATGTCCTGCCAAACCAACTGGTGTCTCTCCCTATATACTGTACAGTATGATAATGCCATATGTTGTGTTACGGTCATATCATGCATTTTTACATGGCTAATTTACAATGTGTTTTTATTGATGTTGTTAATTGACATTCTAATATGAATTGTTAATTAGGACAGGGTTGAGGATAAATTCATCGTTTTCATGTTCTGTCCATTTTTTGACTGTAAAAGCAAATAAATGTTTGTTTTGAAGAGAAGCATATTTTTTTTCCCATTCAGTATGTATGTATGAATGAAAATATGTAATATTTATGTCCGTCAGTAGTTGTCCTTCCACTTCAGTGAAAATATTCCAGTAGGCCGTGTTAATAGGTTTTACATTCATTAACAGTGATCTTTTGTTTTTGTGTTTTTTGTTGTGTGTATACAGTATAATACATAATCGGCAGGCTACATTGTAAATAGAGCTAATGGCAGTGAAGTGCAAATTAAGTCTACACCTGTAAATGAGATCTTACTTTTAAGATTATAGATCCATTCAAGTGATAAACACCACAGAATATCACCATTCCTTTACTAAAGAGTGGCTTTACCTTATCACTGTTGTTGGAGGACCTGTAGAAAACTTCATGTCATGTCAACTCCCTTTGCCTTGCACATTGCCAATAATCATCACAAAAAATTCCCTACATATGCATAGAAAGATATTTTTTAAAGATGAAATACTGCAGGACTATTCCCACAAAGAAACTTATAAATGGGAACACACTTTGTTTACTGTTGTATAGTAAGGTGTAAGTTGTATGCTATCTCAAATAAATAAAGACTGATATTTTTATTCTTAACAGTCCCTTGTATTGATTTTCAACTGTCCCAACATTATTTAGCAGTCCAACCAATTAACCACCTCTTTATTACCTGAAGCCATTTTAAACGTTTAACCAACATAAATCACACAAATTTTAAACACTAGGAGCAATTATGTATGTGTGGCAATATCAATTAGCTAATGTTACTGTAATCTATTCGTTTAGTGAAGTTTCTAGGTTGTCTGGATTAAAAACAATTTGTTTGACGTTACACGCAGTCCTGCAACTTTAAAGAGGAACTACAGTAACATTGGTGCCTACAGCTTCCCCTCCTCCAGACACCAGTTATCACTGTGTGCTATAAAAAACTGTAGTACAGTATTGAATAAGCAAATAGCCTAAGGGAAAATTACACACAGGACAATTGAAGCCACTGATTATGGGTGTAGGTGCAGTTCTGGCTTCATGTCTCATGTTTCCACTGTCCCCTTCTGTCTTCCTCAAACATCAACACTCAGAGCTGGCGGTTACTGGCAGTGTCCTCCAGTTAGAAGGGGTTCAGGCTGTACTTTTTCATATCTTTACTTTTCTTGGCGTGGTAAATTACTATTAGGTAATGATTTATAAATGTGTATTGTCATGTTAGCTACAGTATTTGGTTCAGATGTACTGGAAAAACATAGTATGCTATTGCATTCTGGCCAAGATGTTCATCAGCGACTAATGTTCTTGAAGGAGGTGCTCCTTTGGTTAAGGTAAAATATACTTTCTGGAAACAAACAAATGCTGTGTGACACAGCTGGTGACCTTTAATTGCAGGAGATCTTTTCATTTCTCAGCATATAGGCTATACTTTCCAATTTCACCTGTCACAACAAACTATCTAAAATAATATTTTTCTTTTGTTTTCTTCTTCTTGCTTGTGTTTTTTTATATTGATAGTAGTCAATTAATCATCATAACTGAATTAATACATGCTTATTTATGCACCAGTATTGTTGTAAGTGTTAAGACACTGGGTGACATATTGAAACCAATGGATTATTATACTGTCTGATCTGTTGGATACTTATCTAACCAGTTAGCCAGACACACACACACAGCCATTATGAGGCATGAAGCAACCCCAATACAACAATACTATAGTACTACTACTCACAGTGTCATTCAATGAATTCCACCACTAATCCACTAATGAATCAAGAAATTAATCAATTAGGCATTAAACAGAGTACCCTAAATAATTTGTCAGTAATGTTGATTCTAGATACTGATACTATTTAAATTTGCGCCAATTAATTGTCCACATGCATTTTGTAAGATGATATACCCAAGTTAAAATGGAGACATTTTACTGTGGACATTTGAAAAAATATGAAGATAAAGTAAGCCCCCAGTTCGGTATGCACTATTTTGCAAGGCCATGTTTGATCTGTTCACTTCACACTCAAAACAGCACATAAAATGCATAAAAACTTTCATCTTGTGTTTAAATTGTATTTGTACAGATGAAATTAAGATTGGCATTCATTGTTGTATAACAGGTATTGTTTTTTTGTCCATTCAAGATTATGACACAAAGATGTTCATTCATATGTAGATAATTTATTAGTGTAATTTCATTCTCTAAAACTTAACATAAAATCGGACAAACACTTAAAAACATCTTAAAATGAAGGATATACAAAGAAGGTCATATGTCCTTGGTAAAATAAAATGTCTCACAGTAATTATGGGCATCTGGAACCTGAGGTATGGAATAGAGGAATGTGTATAACACGATTTATAATATTTATGTATGTTATGTCCAGTTCCAATCAATCTAGGATGACACTGTTCACCAGCCAGAAGGTGAAAAAAAGCAACCTGTAAACAGAAACCAGGTATGTAAAATTGAGCTTAACATATTCTGAAATAGGTATTAATAAGACCCCCGATGCCAGGAGCTGAGCAAGCCATCACTTCCCAACTTCAGTAAACCCCCCTCGCACTTAGGAGTAAGGTGACACACTGCTTCCTCTCTAAAACCCATGACATTACAAAAGTCGTCAAACAATTTCCTATACCCCAATAAGACATGGAAGCTCTCAATGTTCAAAGCGATAAGAAATAGAAATATCAGTAATAGATATATCTACATTTAGAACAAGAATCTGTTATGACCTGTAGAATTATGAGCATAAAAATAACAAAAAGAGAAGCCTTTTAAAACTGACATTGAACATCAGCAAGTGCTGGAATACATGTGACCATATATTTTATGTGCGTCACACTTGTCTGAACTGCACTAAGTTGTTTTACTACAAATTTAAATGTAGTCCTATGTGCTTTTGTAATAAATTGCATCTACAATTTTAGTAATGGCTGTTATTTACATTTACATTTACAGCATTTGGCAGACGCTTTTATCCAAAGCGACTTACAATTAGTCGCTTTGTTGTGTGTCATGATTTGCCTTTAAGTGTTTTAGTGATCTATTTTTTTTTCAAAAAATTTCCATTATTTTGGAAAATCACATATACGCCCCAGCAGTCTTCCAGTCAATGGTCAACAATGTCCTACGTGACATGTTCAACTGGTTTGTGTTCGTGTATGTAGACGACATCTTAATCTACTCAAAATCCCAAGACGAACACGAGCACCACGTCCGCCGCGTTCTCCAGCGTCTACTAGAGAATATACTTTTTGTGAAAGCAGAGAAATGCGAATTCCATGTTCCCAGAGTCTCGTTCCTGGGGTTCATTATCACCAAGGGAGAGGTACTTATGGACCCAGCAGTGGAGGACTGGGCCACACCCACCAGTCGCAAACAGCAACAGTGATTCCTGGGCTTCGCAAACTTTTATCTCTCACTGCACTTACCTCAACCTCCGTTCCTTTTTCCTGGACCCCTGAGGCGGAGGCAGCATTTTCCACACTTAAACAACGCTTCATCTCAGCCACAATCCTCATTCAGCCTGATCCTAGTCCAATCTCGGCATAGGAGCCGTCCTCTCCCAACGTGCGGCCTTGGACGGCAAACTTCATCCCTGCGCATTTTTTTCACGCAAGCTCAGCCCAGCAGAGCGGAACTATGACATTGGTAACCGAGAGCTATTGGCAGTCAAACTGGCTTTGGAGGAGTGGCGTCATTGGTTTGAAGGGGCGGACCAGCCGTTTGTGGTGTGGACAGACCACCGTAACCTCCGTTCAGCCAAACGGCTCAACTCTCGCCAGGCCAGATAAGCACTTTTTTTTGGCAGATTCCAGTTCACCTTGTCCTACCAGCCCGGGACCCAAAATGCAAAGCCCGAAGCACTTTCACAACTCTTTTCTGCTGAAGAGGACCGGGCTGAACCAGAGCCGATTCTCTTGCCCTCATGTGTAATTGCCTCTCTCACCTGGGAGGTCGAGTCTTTGGTTAGACAGGCCCAAGGTCAACAAGCATCACCCGAGAGGGTTCCAGCAGGTTGTCTGTACGTTCCAGACTCTCCAGTGGGGGCACTCTTCTCATCTTACCTGTCACCCGGGGATCAGACGCACCCTTGCTTTCGTAGACCGTTTTTCGAAGGCAGCCCATGTTTTAGCTTTGGAGAAGCTTCCCTCGAGCAAGGAGACTGTTGACATAAAAGGAGGTATTCCACCTCCATGGAAATCCCTCGGAGATCGTTTTCGATCGAGGTCCACAGTTCACCTCCCAAGTGTGGCGGGCGTTCTGCTCGGCACTTGGAGCAACCACTAGCCTTTCCTCCGGCTACCACCCCCAAACAAATGGCCAAGCAGAGAGGCTTAACCAAGAAATGGAGACGGCACTACGCTGCATAGCTTCCTCAAACCTATCTTCTTGGAGCACGCACTTGCCTTGGATTGAGTATGCCCATAACTCCCTGCCTAGCTCAGCATCGGGTATGTCCCCTTTCCAGTGTTCATTGGGGTACCAGCCTCCTCTCTTTTCGGACCAAGAGGTCGAACTCGGGGTACCCTCAGTTCAAGCCCACATGAAGAGGTGTTCCAGAATATGGAAGCAGGCCCGGACCGCACTCCTCTGTGCTTCTAAGCAGAACCAGAGACAAGCCAACCGCCATCGCACCCCAGCCCCTAAGTACGCTCCGGGACAACAGGTATGGCTCTGCGCCCGGAATCTACCGCTCAGGGTGGAGTCCTGTAAGCTTGCGCCCCGATATGTAGGGCCCTTCACCATATCTGCTATTATTAACCCTAACGCAGTAAAGCTCAACCTCCCTGGCCACTGGAGGATTCATCCGGTCTTCCATGTCTCCCTGCTCAAAACCTTGGTCTCCAGCCCCTTGTGTCCCACCTCTCAACCTCCCCCTCCACCTCGGTTGGTGGATGGCCAACCAGTTTTTACTGTTAGACGTCTCCTAGATGTCCTTCGCCAAGGCCGTAACACTCACTACCTGGTCGACTAGGAGGGGTATGGGCCTGAGGAGCGCAGCTGTATTCTCCGGGGGCAGATATTGGACTGATCCGGGATTTTTACCTGCAGCACCCAGACAAGCGCACTCGGCCGCCAGGGGGCGTCCGTCGAGGGGGGGTACTGTCACAACCCGGTCCCGCCAGCAGAGTTGGTCTCTCTCTCTCTCTCTGTGGTGGTAATTGCAGATATGCGGGGAGGTGCGCAGACTTCTCAGCTGTGGCTAATTGACCACCGCTGCAATACTTAAGCTGGTCAGTTACAGAAGCTGACGCCAGATCGTTGATTCAACTACGCGTTAGTCAAGTCTCGCTCTTTACCAATTCTAAACCAGTTTGCCCGTGTTTTGCCTTCTTGTGTTTTTGACCCTGGTTCCTCGTTGTTTTCTCCTTAGTCGCTCCTGTTTGTTCCCCTGTCCGCTTATCGTCCTGCTTTCCCGGTTTACGACGCCCGCTGCCTAATCCTCCTGTGCCTTCGCCTTTCTCCCCTCAACCGCCTGGTTTTCCGACGTGTGGTCTGTCCCTGGTTATTTACCCGTTTTCACCACCCATGGATCCCTCTGCCCTTCATCTCCTATCCCGGATTACGACCCACGCCTGTCCCTGTTTAACCATTGAGCCTCCCCTTCCTGGTACCATAGCCCTACTCAACACTTTCCTGTTGCAGACTCCAGCCTGCCCCCCACTATGCCCAGTTGCTCGACAAATAAAACCCGCTGACTGTCCTTCTGTCTTCAGTTGTTTATTGTGCCTGCGCGTGAGTCTTACCTTCAATCGTGACAATTACTGCATCACAGTAATGAAGGAATAAAGCCAGCACTCTTTATTCCACACTACAAAGTTACATTAAAATGCAGAGTAAAAGGTTATTGGAACTAAAAGTACAAAAAATAAATAGAAAGCCCACACTATTAAAAGAACACAGCTCTGTGTTACCCGGTAGAGTTGGTGAAACCAGCCAGCCAGTCTGCTAGCCAGCCAATGAGCCATCTGACCAGCTGGTCAGCCAAACCAGATTCAGTCCCACAGTCTCCCACAGCCTGCCAAATAGCCAGACAGCATGAGTGTAGTCAGAGAGCCAGCCAGATCGTAATCCTGCCAGCCAACAGCTGTGTGGCGCACCAAAGGCTAGAACCCTAACCTCCTTTCTGTCTAAAACACATCAGTCTGTCTGCCAGCAACAGAAACACACATACACATATACTTGCAGCCTTATGTATGTAAACAACCCCAAAACAAAAGATCTACACCCTTTACCAGCCTGCCCCTCCCATGCCCTGCTGCAGAATGCTGCCAAAGTAATTCATCAGTAATTAAGTGGTGTTTGTTAATGACTTCATGTTCAGTTTTGCATTCTCATTATGTGTTGTCTCTTGGGTTGTTGCTATTATATTGTTTTGGTCAGTGATGTAGTGGTGCCTGAAGAAGTGGCTATACTATACTATTAATTTATGCCCCAATTTCTTTTTTAAAGTGGCCTGTCCAGCAAAGGATAAACACCCTGGGTTATAAACAGTGACATGTAAGACTGCTCTTGCACATTTAGTTCACCCAAAAATGGACCATAGTAGCCTATTTGCACATTGTCACTTAACTTCTGCTGCTTGACTTCAGGGAGTAAGGATCATTATGAAATTAACATTAGCCATAAAATAGGTTTTTACGATTTTGCATTTAATACTGGCCCACAGACTATTGAGTGAGACAACTTCATAATTGTGCGTTTTGAGTGAACTATGCCTTATTCCAACTATTCTCTCGCCTTACAAGTAATCTATGGGCCAGTAGTTTCTTTTGTAATAGCTATAGTGCTGATGACCAATCAATCAGAGACATTTCAGCAGTGATGAGCGGTCTGGGGTTTTGAAAGAAATTGATATGTATGAAATGTAAGATATTGTCTTCCAACTTAATTATTTTTTCTGCAGTGATAGTCTAGGTGTTGGACTCCCAGCCGAAAGGTCGTGGGTTCGAGTCCCAGTGTTGGCCTACCTGTAAGCATACTTGAGCAAGATGCCTAACCCCTATCTGCTCTATGTAATTGTAAGTCGCTTTGGATAAAAGCGTCTGCTAAATGACCTAATTGTAATTGTTAAAGTGATTATTGATTTGTTAGGTGTAATTTGATTTTCATTACTCCAGAAATTGTTATTTCGATTTTGTGGATTTAATTACAAGAAATATGTTTGCATAATCTGCAGAGGCTGTATCTTGGCTCAACCGCTCTCGACCACTCTTGCTCTCTCTAAAGTTTGCGGACACTGCTCCTCGAAAAGGTGGGGGGCAAAAGCACTGCTTTTATCCCTGGTTCAATTGAATGCAAACCATTTTGACGGTTGGCTCATAGACCATTTACATATTCTTAAAATGGCTATGCAAAAGCACATGGAAAACAAAGGCGACTGCGTCACAGCAGCATGGGAAAGGGCTGAGTGGGTGTAAAAAGACACTGATTGCTCTGCCTGCTCACTATAAATTTGAATACAAAAACAATTAGGCAATTTAGCGGATGCTTTTATCTAAAGCAACTTACAATTACATGCTGCTTATTACATGGAGCAGATGGCATCTTGCTCAAGGATGTTTACAGGTAAGCCAACTCGAACCCACGACCTTCCTCCTGTGGAGACTATGCTGCACAGGAGATGTTCTAATGAATATTCAAGTAGGGTTTTACCAAGTAGCTAAAACTGAGGGGGGAAATACTGATACATTAGAAGTGGGTATAGGCAATGTTAAAAACAAGTAGGTATACGTTGTATACTGCATCTATACCCTGCACTACACCACTGGTTTTGGTTGGTTTGATACGCTTTATTTCCACTGTACCCTCCACAACACTCCACATTCACACATACAACCACTAATATACTGAAACCTTCTGTCTGGTTTAACCTTGAGCCCCTGCTAGTGCTCCGTCTCCGACACCCAGTCCGAGATGTATAATAATGTATCACATGCATCTACTGTATTTGGATTGTAGTAGTTACTCTCCAGATCCTAAAACACTCTAACTGAAGCTGGAATAATAAATGGTTTCTCGTGTTGACATATTATGTTCTTAGATAGAATGGACTTAGAAACACAAGATGGGCCTCAGGAAATTCAGGGGACAATCCAAACTTGAAAACTAACAAACTAGCCAGGGTCCAAACTGAGGAAACTGTTATGTGTTATGCCGAGTTCTGCCTTCCTGCTGAGAATTGCATGCCACATATACACAAACTGAAATAGATAAATGATGTTTTTGCAAATATTTCATTCTTTGCCTTGTTAGAAATTCTGAATATTATGCTTGCATATATTTAGCAAATATTAATCAATAAAGCTGTTTAGAAATAGTACA